>OW240923.1:3001098-3043571 GCA_933207985.1 Pelobates cultripes | reverse complement strand
TCTCCCAGTGTCCCCATGTCTCTGTGTCCCTAGTGACTCAGAGTCCCCATGTCTCCCAACCAGTGTCCCCAAGTCTCCCAGCATGTGTCCCCAGTGTCCTCAGTGTCCCTTTATCTTCCAGTGTCCCAAAGTCTCCCAGCGTGTGTCCCCATGTCTCTCAGTGTCCCCAAATGTCTGTGTCCCCATGTCTCTCAGTGTCCCCAAATGTCTGTGTCCCCATGTCTCCCAGTGTCCCCATGTCTATGTCCACAAGTGTCCCTAGTGTCTCAGAGTCCCCATGTCTTCCAGTGTCCCCAAGTCTCCCAGTGTGTGTCCCCATGTCTCTCAGTGTCCCCAAATGTCTGTGTCCCATGTCTCTCAGTGTCCCCATGTCTCCTAGTGTCCCCTAGTGTCTGTGTTCCCATGTCTCTCAATGTCCTTAGTGTCCCCAAATGTTTGTGTCCCCATGTCTCTATATCCCTTGTGTCTCAGTGTTCCCATGTCTCCCAGTGTCCACAAGTGTCTCAGTGCCCCCATGTCTCCCAGTGTCCTCAGGTCTATGTGTCCCCTAGTATCCTAGTGACATGGGGACACACTGAGACATGGGGACACTGGGAGACTATGGGACTGGGCGACAAGGGGACACTGACACTGTGATACATAGGGACACCGAGACACTGGGTGACTTGCGAGACTGAGACACTGGGAGACAGGGAGACACTGGGAGCAATTCATCTATACAGCAGAATCAAACTGTGAGTAGTTTGTTGGTGATTTTACAGAATTTTCTCTTATGTCACTTCTTGTGATTTACATCATGTGATGTCATGCATAACAAATTAATTATACAAATGATTAAGGCTGGTATTATTTTTCCAAGAAAGGTGGCAACCCTAACTACTCTTCACATACACTTGCTTAAAGGAACACTATAGGGCCAGTAACACAATCATGTATTTCTGACCCTACTATGTAAAAACAACCATCTAGCCCCCTGACCTCCTCTTGCCTCCCTAAATAAAGTAAAATCTTACTTGTATTCAAGTCTGCAGATGCTGGCTCTGCCTTTGAATTGACATCATCAGACGTGGTGGTCTGAGCAAATTACAATGCTTCCCCATAAGATTGGCTGAGACTGTCAACTAGGCAGATCAGGGGCAGAGCCAGCACAAGTCAAACATAGCCCTGGGCAAACAGCATCTCCTCATAAAGATAAATTGAATCAATGCATCTCTATGAGGAAAGTTCAGTGTCTGCATGCAGAGGGTGGAGACACTGAATGGCAGTGCTGCACACTAGGCAGTACTGGCCCAGGAAGCACCACTAGCAGCCATCTAAGGAGAGGCTAGTGGAGTTATTTTCTCTGAAAAGACGGTGTATAATGCCAAAAGCCTGAAGGGAATGATTCTACTTACCAGAACAAATACAATAAGCTGTAGTTGTTCTGGTGACTATAGTGTCCCTTTAAGTTTGGAAGCTTAAGAGGGATGTATGGCAACAAAACTTGTGTGGACTGACTGACAAAATTAGTTTAGGTAATGCAGACGTTGGTCTCTCTAACACTGTGGAATGTCCCCTTTTTTCTACACTCACTACATACACCTTTACTCTGTCCCAGACTATGTACCAGGAACTTCTGCCTGCTAGTAAGATGATAAGGAGACAAGTGGACATGTGAGTGCTAGGGGACAGTCCTTAGAAAGTGTGGAGTGGGCGCATCATTTGATGCATTTATGTCAAGCACAGGGTGCTGCCTGCATAGTATGCCCTTAGTTGGACAGCCTGCATGATTGGCACGCAGCCTGACATGCATTCATGCCAGGCTGGCCTTCCAATTCTTTTGACAAACATGCCCCCCTTTTGGGCATGTTCTCCCCTTTTGGCATGTCTGGTCACGTGATTCGCGTCAGTGGCACACCCTTTTACCCTGACCATTGACTTTCTGCTTCACTGGACACTGCTATTAGGGGGTATGGATTTACTTGAAAGATGAAAGCATAAATTAGAGAGAGATTAGCACAGAGTATGTGTTTTCGTGTAGCTTCATCCTTTCCCTCCAACACCATCTCCATTAGATACACGACACTTGGGATGTATGGTTATTTTAGTGTTTTTGGTCGATAAGATTCTGTAATTAGGCCCCATCATAATTGTCAGCACCAGGCTCACTGGGCTCTTAATCTGGCCCTGCCAGCATCCTGATTTCATAACCACTACAGCAGTCTTAGTGAACACACCATGCTCTGTAATAAGAATATGTAATAGTGTTTGTGGCAGACTGCCTGGTACCCCAACTGGGTACCCCCGCCAAGCACGCTTCCTAGTTAACACCAAGATACCATAAGCACTTCCAGTCCCTAGCCACCGCAGCTTGCCTGGGGTCTTGCCTCCTATTTCAACCCTGGAGCAGGCTCCTGGATCCAGCTTCCAGTGGTTAGAGCTCTCCTAGCAGAAATGATAGCAGGTATAGCATTCCCCCCCACACATTAGCCGAGACTTAATGCTGGGAGTAGACTGACTTTATTCTGGGCCACACACAGCCTTTTATGCATGGATGTACGTAGTGGGGAATCGTGATGCAGCTTAGTACATAAACTAGCCCCATTGAACCCCCCAATAACGACAGACATCTTAGTATGGATGAAACAGGCCACAGCATTTATTATCACAAACTAAATTACTGCATAACACAGCCATAACTTTATTTATTAAATCTCTTCTTTTTCTGTAACCAAAAACGTTCGACATAAATAAGCATAAATTAACCTATACATATATAACTCCACACATAGTGTTATACAGTGACCCAACCGTCCTTGCCAATAAACATACAGTGGTTCCTAATCACCACTTCCTCTCACCTCCCCCTCGTCATAAAAATCATATCTTTCCAATGCCCGCCATCAGCCGCTCTTACCCACGCTCGATGGGCACGACACCTCAGGCAACCTAATGTTAACCGTTTGAAGCAGGGGAGGTTGAGACCTTAAAAACTTGTTCATCTCATTCCATATACTTAAACGTAACCCCTCAAACTCAATTGGCAAGGACATACCCCCAGCACAACCCCACTGTTTTACACCTAAAATCAGCGGGGGACCCCACCACAACCAGCCATGGCCTGTTCCACCACTTCTTGCAGCGCTAGATTAACATAGGCCTAGTCCGACCTCCAGCAAGCGCACCCATCCCCTCAAGATAACCAGGCCAAGTCCCGCTCAAAACCCTAAAGCGAACTGGAATCCCCCAAGCCCCCAAGACAAATCTAGAAACCCATCTCGTCCGAATTTCGATGGCAGTGCACCAGGGCACTCACATTGCTGAGCGCACTGCCAACAGGAACGGGCGATAGCCTCAGCCCAGCCCCGGGAAGAAACAGAATGCGTAACATGTCCAGATTTAAGAGCACCCAAATCCCAAACTGTCACCGAACCCAGGTCATTCCACCCAGAGATGACAAAAACCCCTGGTACCCCCAGGAGGCGGGACAGCTGGCCCCGGACGAGGTGGAGCCACACCCGAACCTCCGCTCCCGAAGGCCTAAGATCCAACCACTCGCCCCCCTGCCTCCTGGCCCAAATTACATATGAGCATCCCACCATCCCTATTCGGGGGTGGTGGGATGGGGGAGACCATAACCGCAGAGCGAAATCCATTCGGAGACCGGCAGGGTGAACCCAAGGAACCTACCACCCTGACCCCCACCATCCAAGCCCTTTGAACCAGTGGCGCAAGCACGCCAAGCCTGGGGGCGTTTGTAGCCGGCTCTAACCGGACTGAATGCCCCCTGAACTCTCCACCATCCTTACCCAGGAATTCGAGCCCCAATTGGAGGACCCCAACGACATGGACGCAGGAGAGAAAACCCGGCTTCGAGAACCAAACAAGGGGTGAGGAGGCTGAATAACCCAGGGGCGGAATATCCCTCACCGAAGAAAAACAGGACACATGTCAGAACCTGGCACTCCCCCCAATCGGAACGGTATAATCCTGGGAACCTAGTACATCCTGTTAGGAGCTAAACCATCACCCTGTGCATTCCATCCTTCTCAAGAGAAAGCAGAAAGGGCGCGGTCATGTAAACCCCGCAACGTCCAAGAATGGAACAGATTCTATTGATGAATCAGCCAACCGCTACCAACTTACCTTTTCCAAATACAACAGCCATCGAGTGGCGAAAGCCTGAAGGAAGTCCATTCCGATGCTTACTCGATCCACCAAAACCCCTGCCCACCTGCAGATGACCGTAACATGAACGGGATGCCGCCAAGGAAATGCTCTCATCTGGCCCGATCACTCACACTTTATTGTAGCGGATCCAACACCTCCTCAGAGAGCGACCCATGGACCAGCTTCATCAGCCGCTAGACCAAGCGACCATGACTCCACTGCCTTATAATTTGGCCCCGCAGAGCCCCCGCCTGAAGTTTGTCCTACACTGAACCAGATAGAGCACCTGCCAGTAACTTGTGAACCCCCGGGAAAACCCCGCCTGACCAGACACTTCGAGACTCAAACACCGCCGAGTTAGGCGCCGCAACCAGAGTACACCCAGGGTAAAGGGTACTGTTACATGATATAGACAGCCGGCACCACCTCACGATTGTCTCACTGGAAGAACTACCCACCTGTCTGCGAGCTGGGTACCCCACACCTACCATGCAACCCGAATGGGAAGCTCCAAGACAGCTAGAATCTGTGAGAGCCCCGATGCTTGCCAGCTTACTGGCAAGAGTCAGCACACTATGGAAAACCCAAAATAGCCCCAAAAAAACCCCAAATGCACTGCAGTGGCAACAGGTGGAAGTCAGTGGAAGGGACTTAGGGGGCCTGAATGCACAAGCCACCGTTAATTGAGGCCCAAAAGGAAACCCCATACAGCCCCAAGGGCAACACTGACAGGCAAAGCCCAGCTTACCAAGGAGAGCCCACGGGTAGCGCAGCTAAAACCCCAACACCACTGACACCTCCCACTGGATGTCGTAAACCGCCGTCTGGGGCAACGGACGTTCCCCGGCCAGAATCGATCCCACTGTCCAGGAGACTACCGCACGTATCCCACAGAATTCTGAAACACTACCCCAAGAAAAACGCCACAGCAGCCGAGCGCAACGTGCGACACTGTCGGCCCCACACATAAGTGACATTAAGAGCCACATAACACTGACCGTCAGAAATACGGCCCGGAAAACAATAACCTGCCGGGCGCATCGGCAGCAGCTGGAAAGCCGATTCCAGTGCTGCCTTTGTCAGCAAGGCCCCAGAGCCCTGCAGCCCCAACCATGCGGACCGTCGTGTCATGCCCTCCCATACCTAACCCTTTGGAGGGAATGACAACCGAGTAAGAAATCATGCGATATTGACCCTTCCCCTCTATGGGCACCATGACCCAAGGGAGGACCCACCGAGCGGACTTCGGGGGCACCCTAAAATTGGTCGGGAGGTAAGCTTACCAAGCTTTCTTGGTAAGCTGCTCCCGCACCACTCGATGGAAGTCTCATATGGGCCGAAAAGTCCTGCTCGGAGAGCATCCACGTCCCTTATCCTGACAGACTGCCCGCATGAAAAAAACGGGGAACGTGATTGGTCCCCCCTGTGACCGGAGCCCTCGTGCTGGAACGGCACGAGGGCCCCATTTTCCTTTTTTATTTTTTTTTATGCCACCAACCCAGCTCACCCTAGGAACGACATGCGTCCTAGAGAGTGTCCTGACTGCAGAACAACGTGGAGCATACCTGGGGAGCCCTCTCCCCGACAATGCTATCCAGAACATACGATACCCTGACACAATTCCCGCGCATCATGGGGTGCAACCGATTATGGTATTTACCCCCCATGCCCCTCCTGGAGTCCCTCTCAAGTACGGGGCCCCCTGCGGCATGAGGGAACATATCACTAATAAACAACCCCCTCACCACTGCTCCCTAGTATTTCGCGACATGCGCAAGTCAAGCAGGCCATACTAGTGCCCCGCAGCAGCGCCCTGAAGGTGGAGGTGGGGATTATGCAGGATTTACCCGCTGATGTCATCTTGGGCAACGACCTGGAGATGCTGACTTCAGCTTTCATCCCTCAACCCACCGTTCAGGAGGCATATCCTGTGGTTACTCGTCAGCAGGCCCGCACCATGGCTCCATCTAACCACTCTGAGGCTCAGGTAAGCAATGTACCCCCTGAACTCGCTGTCATTCCCTGGGCTGCACCTCTAGAATCTGGTACCGAAGTGGCCTTAGATCCCTCCCTGCAAGTGTATAAAGACCGTATAGACAAGGATCAGGCAGGCCTAGAGGGGGAAAGGTATTCCTGGGACAAGGGGCTACTGTGCCGCCACGCAGAGAAGGTAGTAGCCGGGTCTATTCCCTTACCCATTAAGCAGTTAATCATTCCCCGTAAATATAGACTAGAACTATTGCGCATCACCCATGATATTCCCCTATCCGGGCACCTAGGAATCAGCCACACTAAGCATAGGTTGACGCAGAACTTCTTCTGGCCAGGTATCTTGAAGGATATTCAACAATATTGTCAAACCTGTGATATCTGCCAAAGGGTAGGGAAAAGGAGAGGCCATTACAAAGCGAGGCTCCGTTCCCTACCCATAATTGAAGAACCCTTTAGTAGGGTGGTGGTAGATATAATAGGACCCCTAGCAAAGCCCAGTCCCTCTGGCAAGAAGTACATCTTGACCGTAGTGGATTACGCCACCAGGTATCCAGAAGCGGTGGCCTTGACTAATGTGCATGCAGAGACGGTAGCGGATGTCTTTATGCGAATATTCTCCCGCATGGGGTTTCCCTGGAAGATTATTTCAGATAGGGGCACCCAGTTCACTGCAGAGGTCACCCACCAGCTCTGGAAAGTATGTGGGGTACAACCTATCCTTAACTCCGCTTACCACCACCAGTCCAACGGCCTCTGTGAACGATTTAACGGAACACTTAAACAGATGGTCCATACGTTCATAGACACTCAGAAGGACTGGGAAAGTTTTTTTACCTCACTTACTTTTCGCATATAGGGAAGTACCCCAAGAGTCCACTGGGTTCTCTCCCTTCTAATTATTATTCGGGAGGAGAGTGAGAGGTCCCCTAGATTTAATCAGAGAACACTGGGAGGGAGAAGTGACAGCTAATGGTACCCCTATTGTCCCATATGTGCTGGAGTTTAGGGAACACTTGGAGGCGCTAACCCAGACAGTACGCGCCAACCTCCAGGCGGCCCAACAACGACAGCACAGATGGTACGATAGGGGGGCCAGGGACTGCAGCTTTCAGGTCGGGTAGAAGGTATTAATCCTCCGGCCCGTCCACAATGACAAGCTGCAGGCTTCCTGGCAGGGCCCATACAAGGTGGTAGAACAGATATGTGATACCACCTATGTGATTGGCCCGTGCACTGGCACAGGGGGTAGATGCATGCTACATGTGAATATGCCCTACTACGAGCGCACTGAAGAGGTGACCGCTATTTGCGCCCCGGCCACTGAGGACTTTGATAACTTACCTCTCCCAGACCTCTTAGAGAAAGAGGGCCAGAACGGGGGCCTGGGAGAGGTACAGTTAGGTGAGCGCTTAAGTCCCCGGGAGCGGGCACAAGTCCAAAGGCTAATTGAGGAAAAAGGAGCCACCTTCTCTAACCTCCCCGGGTATACCCCATTGGCCACTCACAAGGTAGAAACCCCAGGACAGATTCCCCTTCGCCAACCTCCTTACCGCATACCCGAATCTGTAAAGGAGAACATGCGGAAGGAGATTGAGGAAATGTTGCAGTTAGGGGTGATAGAACACTCCGACAGCCCCTGGGCCTCCCCAGTAGTACTAGTGCCGAAACGGGGTGGCACGACCCGTTTCTGTATAGACTACCGGAGGCTCAATGACAAAACTATATCCGATGCCTCGGATAGATGAGTGTAACGGACCGTTTTGCACAAAAGGGAAAAAAAACGCTTAGACGATAATCCCCTGGGCAGGCACAGCTACTGTAGAATCACCAAAACTCACGAATTGAATACAAGTGAATGCACCAAACACAGGAACTGCATACAAGGGAATGCTCCAAACACCCGAACTGCATACAAGGGAATGCTCCAAACACTCGAACTGCATACAAGGGAATGCTCCAAACTCTTGAACTGGAACCTCACGAATAGCTGCTAGCAGACGAATAGGAAAAGCACCCAAGCGGCTTACACTCCTAGCAATCAGTCTCTATCAGCATACAGTAAATCCCCCCCAAAGACGAGACAGAGCTCCGTGTTCAGGGTCAAGCAGTGGTCTGTTTAATGAGGGCTACCTGCCCAGTATTTATGCAGGTCTCCCACCTGGTGGACACTCCCCTAGGGGACCAAATGGGAGACTGTGACAAGGGACAGACAATCAGCCAAATAGGACACATCACAGTATATTCCCACAATGCATCCTGGCTTCCTCTCCTCTGCCCTGGGAGATAATTGAGAAGTAATTCAATTATCTCCCAAGACAAAGGCAAAACTCCATTACACATGTGGGGACACAAAACCAGTATTATACTTTAAAATACATAAAGTAACATTTACTACATAAAACACAGACATGTAACATATCCCCAGATAGCTCAGGTCTGAGCGCACATTATTAGGTGAATGGCACTCAGACCACACGAATACAGTTTAATTGCCATGGAGCCAAAGTCTTTAATTCCACGAACATGGCATAGCTATCTGGGTTAAAACATTCCCCCAACACAAAATACTGAATTTACATACATTCGTTAAATTGGTACGAATCAGAACCAGGGGCTGGAGGCTCAGCTGTGCTTAGCTGACACAGTGTCCAGATTTGGCGTAGGAAAGCCGGGCAGAAAAGCGCTGGCTGCCCGGGGAGCTCCAGAACATCGCCATCGTGTGGCGGCTAGGTGTAACTGCGACCACCCAGTAACAGTCAATTAAGCTGCGGTTAACCGCAGCTACTGGGTGGTCAATTGCCGGGACACGCTCGTTCAGGGAGGTAAATGGAGGGCACACGCCAGCTTCTGGGTGGCCAATTAACGGCGCCGGCCGACTTCCCACGGCTCTGGGGAGGCTGATAGAAGTCTGTTTGTTCGGTAGATAGAATCTACCGAATGGCTGTGCAGAAAGGAAGGAATAAATCTTTCTGCACAGTAAAATTAACCATTTAACTGCCGGTCCATAATCCAAAGGCAGCAGGTGGGCAACCAGGCTCCTCCAATGCAATGTGGCAAGATTGGTCTCGTCACAATGAGCTCCTAGACAAAATGGCGCGGGGCCAGTACCTCACCACAATAGATCTGTGTAGAGGGTACTGGCAAATTCCACTAGCAGAGGACGCCATGCCCAAGTCGGCGTTTGTCACCCCGTTTGGTCTGTACCAGTTTAAGGTCATGCCATTAGGGATGAAAAACGCTCCGGCTACATTTCAGAGGATGGTGGATCGGCTATTGGACGGGTTTCAGGAGTTCGCTTGCGCCTTTCTGGACGACATAGCGATCTTCAGTCACTCCTGGCCCGAACACTTGACCCACATAGGAGCCATACTAGACCGCATCAGGGAGGCAGGGTTAACCCTTAAACCCAGTAAGTGCCATATAGGGATGGCAGAAGTTCAGTATCTAGGGCACAGAGAAGGAAGCGGCCAACAGAAGCCAGAGCCCACCAAAATAGAGGCGGTAGCCAAATGGCCAACCCCTGCACAAAAACCCAAGTCCTTGCTTTCCTCGGTACCGCAGGATACTATCGCAAGTTCGTGCCCAACTACAGTGCCCTGGCCAAACCCCTCACCGACCTAACTCACAAGAATCTCTCTAAGATAGTAGTATGGGCCCCAGAGTGTGAGCAGGCATTCCACCAGCTCAAGACTGCGCTAGTTAATTCACCTGTACTTTCTGCTCCTGATCCAACTAAACACTTTCTCGTCCATACAGACGCTTCTGTGTTTGGATTGGGAGCAGTGCTGAGCCAAGTCGGAGCGGATGGTGGCAAGCACCCAGTAGCTTACTTAAGCAGAAAACTTTTACCCAGAGAAGTAAGTTACGCCGCCATCGAAAAGGAATGCCTGGCCGTGGTGTGGCCCTCAAAAAACTGCAACCCTATTTGTATGGGCAACCCTTCTCTTTATTCACAGATCACAACCCGTTGGTGTGGCTAAAAAGAGTGTCAGTAGACAATGCCAGGTTGCTGCACTGGAGCTTGGCGCTGCAGCCTTTTCACTTTACAATACACTATCGCCCTGGGAAGCTAAGTGGCAACGCCAATGGGTTATCCAGACAGACTGAACTTGAGAAATTATCTGTGAGTACTCCCCCGGACATCCCCAAGCCGATCCGTTGGGATCAGACTGGCCGGCTTGGTTCTGGGGGAGCATTGTGGCAAACCTGGCAACTTAAGACTATGTTATATATAAGGGTTGCCTACAGGTTATTTTATGTGTAAGGGTTGTCTCCAAGCGAGGTGTGTGTAACCGTATGTTATATCCTGGTTTCTATGTACTAGAAAGCATTCGTATGCTGGCGGCACGAAAACCGCCAACATTCATATGGCAGTTTCACGAACAGTGTATTTCAACACTGTTTGTGAAACGAACAAAGTACCGAATGGGAGACCACACAAATAGGGTTGTGTGTCTCCCATTAATTCTGGCAACAATGTATCCACCACTTGTTAATAGGTTTCCAGTTGGTCGCAGTTCGTGTACCGAACACGTGGCGGCGGCCATCTTTGATCACTCCAGCCCAGCGATGTTTGGTCGTTGAGTGCCTGGAACTAAAATCAGCTACTCGACGGCACAAACACCTCTGGACTTCCATACCGTTCGGGACAATCATTATTTTGGTATTTTCATATAACCAGCCCATTCGTGCATTTCCATGTGTGTTCATATTAAACTGTATTTCGTATGGCGTTCGGTTAATTGTGCAGGTATCTGAGCGGTATTTCACCAGATGGTGCGCTCAGATTCCAGCTAGGTGTCATTCGGTTAAATATAACGAATGGTGTGGAAGTTATGTATTTTTCAGTAAAAAGTCATATTCTGCTGTACAGAGAGATAATTCAATTAACAGTGCATTCTGGGGCGATTATCTCTCTAGTACAGCAGTGCATGATGGGAAATCAGCCTGTAAGCTAAGTCCCCCATGTAGTCCACTACTGGACAACCCTTGCAAGGTCACTTTGGAAACCCCTTGCATGGGGAACTGCATAAATACTGTAACTTGTGAATAAAAGCTCAGTTGACTCCCAGACTATGTGTCATCTAGTTCTTGGGTGAATGGGATTATTATCACGCTACCTGGATTTCTGTATGCTGTACCTGTCTACCCGTGGAGATATAGTGGATTATACTGCCTCTCCGCTACAGTCTGGCTTGACATAAGTAACAGATGGTATCAATAAGTCACAAGGCTTTCTTTGTATGAGAAGTATGGAATGTGGGTGGGGGTCTTGTCCTTATATGGCTTGAGTTCTAGTCTGATGTCAGTATGGGCACATCTATATCGTAACTGAACAAAAGGACACAAGGTCTCTCTCTTGGCTCTTTTTCCTGTACAGCTATGTAATGATGTAACTCTCCCTTCAGGAGTCCAGCAATTACTATCTGCTGTTGAACATCCATGATCATGTAACATCCTTTGTTGTTCTATTATGTATCCGTAACTCTAAGAATAAACCTGAAGAAAGCGTAAGTCAGATTGCGTATTAGTATTTTTGTTTCATTTAGACGTATATTAACATGGCAAGCCTTTTACCTAAGAATGAATGAATATATATATATATATAATTATTTCAATCAACTGGATAAAGACACAGAAGAAGCAGAAAATTATTACATCTCCCAGGATCCTCTGTGCCTAAGAGATAATTGCGTGAGGAAAAACCTATAATTCAATTATCTCTCAGGTACAGAAAAATCTACAATATTTATAACACCCTCAAACAGACATGTGCCCCCTCAAGTCTTATATCCCCAGATAGCCTGGATCTGAGTGCACAACATATCCAAAAGGCGCTCAAATCCCACAAGCACAGCCAAATCGCCACCGGGGTAAAGTTCTGAAGGCCGCACACGACGCGCTTGTGCAAAATAGTTCCATAGAATCCGTGGTAGCAGTCGTTCTCTTTCGGGAGTACAAAAACAAACTACCGAACGTAGTCCATAATTGTAATAGGGAGCTTGTTCACCTAATCCATGCAAATGATTCCACCGAACAGTGCCCTTTCAGAATGTAAAGAAACGATTGCACGTGAGGATGGAAGTTCGGTGTTGTTCGTGAGGTTGAGTGTCTGATTTTAGTTCCATGCTCTCGACGACCAAACACCGCTGCCTGCATTCGTGCAAACAAGATGGCCGCCACCATGGGTTCGTGCATACGAACGGTATCCACCCAGCCAAACACTTAGAACACTGAGGTGTGAATCATTAGTAATGTGTCAAAAGGGGTTAACAAGCATTTGGGTGGTCCTTAGCTCGTGGTTTCTTTCGGTTCCCGAACCATATAGGAAAATCCCACGAACAAACATGTTTTAACATGTCTTTTACATAGCCCATAGTCTTTGGGCAGGAGGCTAGCCAGCAGGCTCCCTAGGGAACTTGTGGCAGAGGCATCTTTGCCACAGTGTTAGGGTATGCACCGTGCTCTGTTTAATATAAGAACAGTCACACCACACAAAAACAAAAGATTTAGACTTTAGAAAAACAGACTTTCTAAAATTAGAATATGTGTAAAGGAGTCATTATCAGACTGGAGCAATTTAAATGGAGTCCAAGAGAAATGGGATTATTTAAAAGTTGCACTATTGAAGGCAACAGAAATTTGCATTAGGCTTGTCAGTAAAAGCAAAAAATTCAAGAAACCACTGTGGTACTCCGCAGATGTGGCCAAAATAGTTAAAAACAAAAAGTTAGCATTTAGTAATTATAAAATGAGAAAAGAAAAGTAAAACAAGGATTAGTTAGATTAAAAACAAAAGAAGGAAGGTATGTAGAAGAGGATAAAGGTCTAGCTGACTGCCTCAATTAATATTTTTGTTCTGTATTTACAGATGAAAATGAAGGAAAGGGACCTCCGTTGAGAAAAAGGATAAATTAGTCATTTATTACACGTGAGTTTACAGAGGAAGAGGTTCTATTTCAACTGTCAAAAGTAAAGACAAATAAGTCAATGGGACCTGATGGAATACACCCAAAGCTATTAAAGGGGCTTAGTGGTGTACTAGCAAAACCATTAACAGATTTATTTAACCAATCATTGTTAACAGGAGTAGTCCCAGAAGATGGGAAGTTAGCGAATGTTGTGCCCATTTACAAGAAAGGTAATAGGGAGGAGTCGGGTAACTATAGGCCAGTAAGCCTTACTTCTGTAGTGGGGAAAGTGATGGAAACCATGTTAAAGGATAGGATTGTTGAACATCTAAAAACACATGGATTTCAAAATCAGAGACAACATGGGTTTACTTCAGGGAGATTATGCCAAACTAATCTTATTAGTTATAATAATCTAATCTAATTTTTTTGATTGGGTAACTGAAATTATAGATCAGGGTGGTGCAGTTGACATTGCTTACCTAGATTTCAGTAAGGCTTTTGACACTGTTGCACATAGAAGGCTTATCAATAAACTGCAATCTTTAAGTTTGGATTCCAATATTGTTGAATGGGTAAGGCAGTGGCTGAGTGACAGGCAACAGAGGGTTGTAGTTAATGGAATATATTCAAAGCTTGGACTTGTCACCAGTGGGGTACCTCAGGGATCTGTACTTGGACCCATTCTCTTTAATATTTTTATTAGTGATATTGCAGAAGGTCTTGATGGTAAGGCATGTCTTTTTGCTGATGATACTAAGATATGTAACAGGGTTGATGTTCCAGGAGGGATAAGCCAAATGGCAAATGATTTAGGTAAACTAGAAAAATGGTCAGAATTGTGGCAACTGACATTTAATGTGGATAAGTGCAAGATAATGCATCTTGGACGTAAAAACCCAAGGGCAGAGTACAGAATATTTGATAGAGTCCTAACCTCAACATATGAGGAAAGGGATTTAGGGGTGATTATTTCTGATGACTTAAAGGTAGGCAGACAATGTAATAGAGCAGCAGGAAATGCTAGCAGAATGCTTGGTTGTATAGGGAGAGGTATTAGCAGTAGAAAGAGGGAAGTGCTCATGCCATTATATAGAACACTGGTGAGACCTCACTTGGAGTATTGTACACAGTACTGGAGACCGTATCTTCAGAAGGATATTGATACCTTAGAGAGGGTTCAGAGAAGGGCTACTAAACTGGTTCATGGATTGCGGGATAAAACTTACCAGGAAAGGTTAAAGGATCTTAACATGTATAGCTTGGAGGAAAGACGAGACAGGGGGGATATGATAGAAACATTTAAATATATAAAGGGAATCAACACAGTAAAGGAGGAGACTATATTTAAAAGAAGAAAAACTACCACAACAGGAGGACATAGTCTTAAATTAGAGGGGCAAAGGTTTAAAAATATTATCAGGAAGTATTACTTTACTAAGAGGGTAGTGGATGCATGGAATAGCCTTCCAGCTGAAGTGGTAAAGGTTAACACAGTAAAGGAGTTTAAGCATGAGTGGGATAGGCATAAGGCTATCCTAACTATAAGATAAGGCCAGGGACTAATGAAAGTATTTAGAAAATTGGGCAGACTAGATGGGCCGAATGGTTCTTATCTGCCGTCACATTCTATGTTTCTAAGATATTAGTTTTAGTAGACACACAGTGTCTGTGCTCTGTAATAAGTAATTAGTTTTAGTATACACACTGTGCTCTGTAATAAAATAATAATTGTATTAGTGAACACACTGTGCTTTGTAATAAGATAATGGTGTTATTACAGAGCACAGTGTGTACACTAACACCATTATCTTATTACAGAGCACAGTGTGTACACTAAGATAATGGTGTTGGTGTACACACCGTGCTCTGTAATAAGATAATGGTGTTATTACAGAGCACAGTGTGTACACTAACACCATTATCTTATTACAGAGCACAGTGTGTACACTAAGATAATGGTGTTGGTGTACACACCGTGCTCTGTAATAAGATAATGGTGTTAGTGAACACACCGTGCTCTGTAATAAGATAATAGTTAGTGTACACACCGTGCTCTGTAATAAGATAATAGTGTACACACCGTGCTCTGTAATAAGATAATGGTGTAAGTGAAGACACCGTGCTCTGTAATAAGATAATGGTGTTAGTGAACTCACCGTGCTCTGTAATAAGATAATAGTTAGTGTACACACCGTGCTCTGTAATAAGATAATAGTGTACACACCATGCTCTGTAATAAGATAATGGTGTAAGTGAACACACCGTGCTCTGTAATAAGATAATAGTTAGTGTGCACAACGTGCTCTGTAATAAGATAATGGTGTTAGTGAACTCACCGTGCTCTGTAATAAGATAATAGTTAGTGTACACACCGTGCTCTGTAATAAGATAATAGTGTATACACCGTGCTCTGTAATAAGATAATGGTGTTAGTGAACACACCGTGCTCTGTAATAAGATAATGGTGTTAGTGAACACACCGTGCTCTGTAATAAGATAATAGTAAGTGTAAACACCGTGCTCTGTAATAAGATAATAGTGTACACACCGTGCTCTGTAATAAGATAATGGTGTTAGTGAACACACCGTGCTCTGTAATCAGATAATGGTGTAAGTGAACACACCGTGCTCTGTAATAAGATAATGGTGTTAGTGAACACACCGTGCTCTGTAATAAGATAATAGTTAGTGTACACACCGTGCTCTGTAATAAGATAATAGTTAGTGTACATACCGTGCTCTGTAATAAGATAATGGTGTTAGTGAACACACTGTGCTCTGTAATAAGATAATAGTTAGTGTACACACCGTGCTCTGTAATAAGATAATAGTTAGTGAACACACCGTGCTCTGTAATAAGATAATAGTTAGTGTACATACCGTGCTCTGTAATAAGATAATAGTTAGTGTACACACCGTGCTCTGTAATAAGATAATGGTATTAGTGAACATACCGTGCTCTGTAATAAGATAATGGTGTACACACCGTGCTCTGTAATAAGATAATAGTGTACACACTGTGCTCTGTAATAATATAATGGTGTTAGTGAACAAACCGTGCTCTGTAATAATATGACATGCTGTATGCAGCATAAATTAATGTTTAGGTGTGGGCCCCAGGGGTAGAACATTCGGAGAGTAGGGCGGCCGGAGCTCCATTCCTCGGTTTACAGGTAACTGGGAGAAATAAGGTCCAGGCCAGGAGTTCATACTGACTGCAACTGAAAGTAAGCAGCTGCAGTAAGGGAAATAAATCCCTCAATGGCAGACAGGTAAGGGAGACTATGGTTCCTCCTGTGAGAGCTGAGAGCAGCAGGCTGATATCCTGTAAGGTTGGTGAAACCTGTGTGTTTGGTTTAGTTTAACGCTTGACAGAAAAGGATTTATATATATATCCCTGAGTTAGTAAGAGCTCAGACAAGCTTGGATTTTGTTTGTTTTTGTTTACAATAGTGCACGCGCGATGCTGTGTTATGAGATTGTTACAATAGTGCACGCGCAATACCGCGTTATGTGATTGTTACAATAGTGCACGCGCAATGCCGCGTTCTGTGATTGTTATAATAGTGCACGCGCGATGCTGCGTTATGAGATTGTTACAATAGTGCACGCGCGATGCTGTGTTATGAGATTGTTACAATAGTGCACGCGCGATGCCGCATTCTGTGATTGTTACAATAGTGCACGCGTGATGCTGCGTTATTAGATTGTTACAATAGTGCACGCGCAATACCACGTTATGAGATTGTTACAATAGTGCATGTGCAATGCTGCGTTATGAGATTGTTACAATAGTGCATGCGCAATACCGCGTTCTGAGAGTGTTACAATAGTGCACGTGCAATGCTGCGTTATGTGATTGTTACAATAATGCACGGGCTGTGTTACACAATGACCTGGTGGTTAATAATTTGTACTTTTTACTAAAATGGCTTAATCAGAACATAAAGAATGTTACGAATGAACGAGAAGCATTATATTATTGAAAAATTTATTAAACCGACTCGATTTTCTCAATTCCCATTTCTGCATTTGGCAATGCACTCGTAACACCTGAAGCATAGAGACCCCTTGAGAAATATACATCAGTCCTTCCATGTACAGATAATCTCTGCGTCTTCCAGGGCCCACGTTAAGCTTCCTTCTTCATGCCGGAGTATTCCTGATCTTTAGGTGCTATCCACATTCTGCTTGTGTCATTATAAATAGAGGTGTATTTACATTTATACATGTAAATATATTTAATAGTGTCTTGTAATCCCGCACAGGTATCCAATTCAGAATCAAAATCAGAACCAATTAATATTCAGTTTGTGGAAGTTTTTAAAAACAGGTAAAAAGTGGTAACGATGAATAAAATCCAGTGAGTTTTCCTGAACAGGATCAGGCCTGTGCGGAGGCTGCGTTACTTGGAGATCCTCTCCACTCCATAAAGCTGAAGAAGGCACTCGCACCATATGAGATCATCACCAAACAGCCAAAGAACTACAAGAAAGAATAAGAAATAATGTGAGAATATTGCAGTTACGGGGCCAACAGTGCATATACCTGGGATTAGTACGTCCTGGTCAGTGGCGTACACACAACCCATGGGGCCCCGGTGCGAAAACTGATCCATCGGCCCCCCCGGGCGCGCACTTACTCTGCTCGGGCTGGGGCCGCAACACATGTGCGGTATGTACCCCAGTGCATGCAGATACACATACACTTAAAGGACCACTACAGACACCCAGATCATATCAGCTCAATGAAGTGGTCTAGGTGCCAGGTCCCTCTAGGTTTAACCCTGCAGCCTAAAACTTAGCAGTTTCAGAGAAACTGCTATGTTTCACTAAGGGTTAATCCAGCCTCTAGTGGCTGTCTCACTGACAGCCGCTGGAGGCACTTCCGCGATTCTCACTGTGAAAATCACAGTGAGAAGACTCTGAACGTCCATAGGAAAGCATTGATTAATGCTTTCCTATGGGCGGTTTGAATGCGCGTGCGGCTTTTGCCACGCATGCGCATTTGTAGCTGAGAGGCGGATCGGGACGGAGAGATCCCCAGCGCCACACACACACTCTCAAGAAAAGACGCATACACACTAGCTAACAGACACACATTTACTGACAGACACACACTCAGTGACAGCCATATATACACACTCACTGACAGACAGACACACACTCACTCACTAACACACACACACTAACACACACTCTAACACTAACACACTCCCGTTTAAAAAAAAAAAATTAATTCCCCTAAGCCTCCTTACCTGTGGAAGTGCTGAGGGGATTCCCTGGGGTCTGGTGGTGTCACCCAGCAGGCAGGCTGGCGGGTACGCGAGGGAGCACTCGCGCGCTGCGTACTGATACTGGAGCCGGAATATGATGTCATCTACCGGCTCCGGTATCAGTGCGGTGCGCCAAGGAGCTGGGGAGGAAGCACTCAGCCAGGGAGAGTGCTCCCTCGCGCGCCCGCCAGCCGGGTGACAGCAGGGCCAGCCTCAGGGGGCCCTGAGGTGGCAAGCTCCTGGGCCTCCAGGAGAAGAGGCTGGTCACAGTGGGTACATACCGGGTTGCAGGGCAGCCGGGCCCCCTAGTGAGCCGAGCCCAGTCGCAGCCGCGACCCCGGTATGTACGCCACTGGTCCTGGTTACAGGGCCAAAGGTGCATATACCTGGGATTAGCACGTCCTGGTTACAGGGCCAACAGTGCATATACCTGGGATTACAGGGCCAACAGTGCATATACCTGGGATCACTACGTCCTGGTCAGGGCCGGATTAACATAGGGGCTGATGGAGCTGCAGCACCAGGCCCAGGCCCATGGAATAGGCCCATTAAAAAAATAGTACTTTTTTTTTTTTTTTACACACTACTCTTAGGTTTGCAACCTGACTGGTATTTTACTGGCATAGCTGGTATTTGAGGCTGCCTGGCTGTGCAGGTATTGCAGTAATACCGGCAATACAAATGCAGGTATTTTTCTCAGTATAAATGGAGATTACTCTGCAATACCAGCACCGGCCAGTAGGGGTCACTGTGTGTGGAGAGTTGCAGGGATAGGAAGTTACAGCATATCGCTCTACTACTCACTGATCCGTGGGGGAGCAGCTACACAGCACAGAGAGTCCAGGGTAAAAGTCCAGCAGCTCAGGTAAGTGAGGTATGGGGGGTAAAGGCAGCAGGGACAAATGGGGACACTGGGAGACCTGGGGAGACTGAGATACTTGTGAACACTGGAAAACATGGGGACACAGACACTAGGGGACACTGGGAGACATGGGGACGCTGTGAGACATAGGGAGACATGGAGACACTAGGGACACAGTGTCCCCACGTCCCCCAGCCAGTGTCCCTAGTGGCTCAGTGTCCACATGGCTTCCAGTTTCCCCTAGTCTCCCAGTGTCCCCATGTCTCTCAGAGTCCCTATGTCTCCCAGTGTCCCCATGTCTCCCAACCAGTGTCCTCAGTGTCCCTATATCTTCCAGTGTCCCAAAGTCTCCCAGCGTGTGTCCCCATGTCTCTCAGTGTCCCCAAATGTCTGTGTCCCCATGTCTCCCAGTGTCCCCATGTCTATGTCCACAAGTGTCCCTAGTGTCTCAGAGTCCCCATGTCTCCCAGTGTCCCCATGTCTCCCAGTGTCCCCATGTCTCCCAGTGTCCCCTAGTCTCCTAGTGTCTGTGTTACCATGTCTCTCAATGCCCCTAGTGTCTTAGTGTCCCCAAATGTTTCAGTGTCCCCATGTCTCTGTATCCCTAGTGTCTCAGTGTCCCCATTTCTACCAGTGTCCCCAAATGTCTGTGTCCCCATGTCTGTATTCACAAGTGCCCCCATGTCTCCCAGTGTCCCCAAGTGTCTCAGTGCCCCCATGTCTCCCAGTTGCCCCAGGTCTATGTGTCCCCTAGTATCCTAGTGACATGGGGACACACTGAGACATGGGGACACTGGGAGACTATGGAACTGGGCGACAAGGGGACACTGACACTGTGATACATAGGGACACCGAGACACTGGGTGACTTGCGAGACTGAGACACTGGGAGACAGGGAGACACTGGGAGCAATTCATCTATACAGCAGAATCAAACTGTGAGTAGTTTGTTGGTGATTTTACAGAATTTTCTCTTATGTCACTTCTTGTGATTTACATCATGTGATGTCATGCATAACAAATTAATTATACAAATGATTAAGGCTGGTATTTTTTTTCCAAGAAAGGTGGCAACCCTAACTACTCTTCACATACACTTGCTTAAAGGAACACTATAGGGCCAGTAACACAATCATGTATTTCTGACCCTATTATGTAAAAACAACCATCTAGCCCCCCTGACCAGTGGTGTATCCTGGTTTTGTGCTGCCCAACACTTCCCCCCCGCTCCACCTTCTAAATACACACACACACACACAAACA
Organism: Pelobates cultripes; assembly: GCA_933207985.1. Taxonomy (NCBI): domain Eukaryota; kingdom Metazoa; phylum Chordata; class Amphibia; order Anura; family Pelobatidae; genus Pelobates; species Pelobates cultripes. Next base: position 3,023,117 of record OW240923.1, on the reverse strand, counting down.
CAGTCAGACACACACACACACAGTCAGACACAAACACACACACAGTCAGACACAAACACACACACAGTCAGACACAAACACAGTCAGACACACACACACACAGACACACACAGTCAGTCAGACACACACACACTCAGACACAAACACACAGTCACACACATAGTCAGTCAGACACACACACAGTCACACACAAACACAGTCACACACACACAGTCAGACACACACACACACACACAGTCAGACACACACACACACACACACCATGACTCACATTAACACTTTTTTTTTAACCCCCCCCCCCAGCCTCCTTACCTTTGGGAATGCTAGGGGGGGTTCCTCTTTTTCCCTGGTGGTCCAGTGGCTGCCGGTCGGGCTGCTGGGCGGGCGGCTGGCGAGGGATCACCTTCCTTTGAGCTGACTGCTCAGCTCCGTCATCTTCCGGCTCCCAGCCTCACTCTGCGGGCGGCGCGCGAGGAAGCTGAGCAGACCGCTCAGAGGAAGGTGCTCCCTCGCCACTTACCGCCCGGCATGTCAGTTAGCCACGAGGCTAACTAGGCATTTGCCCTGGGCATTTGGGGGCAGCGTTTTTTGCCGCCCCCTGAAAAATGCCGCCCAAAGCAAATGCCTTGTTTGCCTCGCGGCTAATACGCCCCTGCCCCTGACCTCCTCTTGCCTCCCTAAATATAGTAAAATCTTACGTGTATTCAAGTCTGCAGACGCTGGCTCTGCCTTTGAACTGACATCATCAGAAGTGGTGGTCTGAGCAAATTACAATGCTTCCCCATAAGATTGGCTGAGACTGTCAACTAGGCAGATCAGGGACAGAGCCAGCACAAGTCAAACATAGCCCTGGGCAAACAGCATCTCCTCATAAAGATAAATTGAATCAATGCATCTCTATGAGGAAAGTTCAGTGTCTGCATGCAGAGGGTGGAGACACTGAATGGCAGTGCTGCACACTAGGCAGTACTGCCCCAGGAAGCATCACTAGCAGCCATCTAAGGAGAGGCTAGTGGAGTTATTTTCTCTGAAAAGACGGTGTATAATGCAAAAAGCCTGAAGGGAATGATTCTACTTACCAGAACAAATACAATAAGCTGTAGTTGTTCTGGTGACTATAGTGTCCCTTTAAGTTTGGAAGCTTAAGAGGGATGTATAGGAACAAAACTTGTGTGGACTGGCTGACAATAAAATTTGTTTAGGTGATGCAGACTTTGTTTTCTCTAACACTGTGGCATGTCCCCTTTCTTCTACACTCACTACAGACACCTTTTCTCTGTCCCAGACTATATACCAGGAACTTCTGCCTGCTAGTAAGATGATATTGAGACAAGTGGACATGTGAGTGCTAGGGCACAGTCCTTGGAAAGCGTGGAGTAGGTGCATAATTTGATGCGTTTATGTCAAGCACCGGGTGCTGCCTGCATAGTATGCCCTTAGTTGGACAGCCTGCATGATTGGCAGGCAGTCTGACATGCATTCATGCCAGGCTGACCTTCCAATTCTTTGGACAAACATGCCCCCTTTTTGGGCATGTTCACCCCTTTTGGCATGTCTGGTCACGTGATTCGCGGCAGTGGCCCACCCTTTTACCCTGACCATTGACTTTCTGCTTCACTGGACACTGCTGTTAGGGGGTATGGATTTACTGAAAGATGAAAGCATAAATTAGAGAGAGATTAGCACAGAGTATGTGTTTTCGTATAGCTCCATCCTTTCCCTCCAATACCATCTCCATTAGATACACGACACTTGGGAGGTATGGTTATTTTAGTGTTTTTGGTCGATAAGATTCTGTAATTAGGCCCATCATAATTGTCAGCTCCAGGCCCACTGGGCTCTTAATCTGGCCCTGGTCCTGGTTACAGGGCCAACGGTGCATATACCTGGGATCACTATGTCCTGGTTACAGGGCCAACGGTGCATATACCTGGGATCACTATGTCCTGGTTACAGGGCCAACGGTGCATATACCTGGGATTACAGGGCCAACGGTGCATATACCTGGGATCACTATGTCCTGTTACAGGGCCAATGGTGCATATACCTGGGATCACTACGTCCTGTTACAGGGTCAACGGTGCATATACCTGGGATCACTACGTCCTGTTACAGGGTCAACAGTGCATATACCTGGGATCACTACGTCCTGGTTACAGAGCCAACAGTGCATATACCTGGGATCACTACGTCCTGGTTACAGGGCCAACGGTGCATATACCTGGGATCACTACTTCCTGGTTACAGGGCAAAAGGTGCATATACCTGGGATCACTACGTCCTGGTTACAGGGCCAACGGTGCATATACCTGGGATCACTACGTCCTGGTTACAGGGCCAACAGTGCATATACCTGGGATCACTACGTCCTGTTACAGGGTCAACAGTGCATATACCTGGGATCACTACGTCCTGGTTACAGAGCCAACAGTGCATATACCTGGGATCACTACGTCCTGGTTACAGGGCAAACGGTGCATATACCTGGGATCACTACGTCCTGGTTACAGGGCCAACGGTGCATATACCTGGGATCACTACGTCCTGGTTACAGGGCCAACGGTGCATATACCTGGGATCACTACGTCCTGGTTACAGGGCCAACGGTGCATATACCTGGGATCACTACGTCCTGGTTACAGGGCCAACGGTGCATATACCTGGGATCACTACGTCCTGGTTACAGGGCCAACGGTGCATATACCTGGGATCACTACGTCCTGGTTACAGGGCCAACGGTGCATATACCTGGGATCACTACGTCCTGGTTACAGGGCCAACAGTGCATATACCTGGGATCACTACGTCCTGTTACAGGGTCAACAGTGCATATACCTGGGATCACTACGTCCTGGTTACAGAGCCAACAGTGCATATACCTGGGATCACTACGTCCTGGTTACAGGGCCAACGGTGCATATACCTGGGATCACTACGTCCTGGTTACAGGGCCAACAGTGCATATACCTGGGATCACTACGTCCTGGTTACAGGGCCAACAGTGCATATACCTGGGATCACTACGTCCTGGTTACAGGGCAAACGGTGCATATACCTGGGATCACTACGTCCTGGTTACAGGGCCAACGGTGCATATACCTGGGATCACTACGTCCTGGTTACAGGGCCAACAGTGCATATACCTGGGATCACTATGTCCTGGTTACAGGGCCAACAGACCTTGCACAAGGGGGGCAGTTCTATTTAAATGTATTGGAATAGGCTTCGTAAAAGGAACCTTTTACTCTAATCCATGCAGTCTGTCATAAGATTTCCTAATAATATGGGAGCCAAGTATACAAATTCTCTATTTATCTACAAAACATGGGGTTTATCTACTAAAATGTGAATTTAGTGACATTATAAGGGAATTGCAAATGCTAAACTAAAATAGCCAAACTGGGAAAAAATAAGCAGAATAGGAGAATTTTCCAAATCACCCAATTTTTCCAGATCGAGGAATTCTTTAATAAAGATAGTAAAATAAATCTCTGGAATTTATTTACAGCCACATTTAAAATAAAAATGGAAGAGGGGGGAGTAAGAGGTGGATTACAATTTGTTATACGTAACAGCAACTTGACTCTAAACAGTCGTAATTAGTGGGAGTTTGATTCCCAAATGCGCTACCACACACCATGCCAGCCTGGACTGTTACACACACACAGGGCCAGCTACCACACACCATGCCAGCCAGGACTGTTACACACACACAGGGCCAGCTACCACACACCATGCCAGCCGGGACTGTTACACACACACAGGGCCACCTACCACACACCATGCCAGCCTGGACTGTTACACACACACAGGGCCACTTACCACACACCATGCCAGCCAGGACTGTCACACACACACAGGGCCACCTAACACACACCATGCCAGCCGGGAATGTTACACACACACAGCGCCACTTACCACACACCATGCCAGCCGGGACTGTTACACCGCAGGGCCAGCTACCACACGCCACGTACTGCCGGTTTATTTACACACAGGGCCAGCCACCACACACCAATACTACAGCATGGGACACCGGTATTTACACACACAGGGCCACTTACCACACACCATGCCAGCCAGGACTGTTACACACACACAGGGCCACTTACCACACACCATGCCAGCCAGGACTGTTACACACACACAGGGCCACCTACCACACACCATGCCAGCCAGGACTGTTACACACATGCCAGCCAGGACTGTTACACACACAGGGCCACTTAACACACACACACCAGGCCAGCCGGGACTGTTACACACACACAGCACCACACTTACCACACACCATGCCAGCCAGGACTGTTACACACACAGGGGCCACTTAACACACACCATGCCAGCCAGGACTGTTACACACACACAGGGCCACTTACCACACACCATGCCAGCCAGGACTGTTACACACACACAGCACCACTTACCACACACCATGCCAGCCAGGACTGTTACACATACACAGGGCCACTTACCACACACCATGCCAGCCAGGACTGTTACACACACACACAGGGCCACTTAACACACACCATGCCAGCCAGGACTGTTACACACACACAGGGCCACTTACCACACACCATGCCAGCCAGGACTGTTACACACACAGGGCCACATACCACACACCATGCCAGCCAGGACTGTTACACACACAGGGCCACTTACCACACACCATGCCACCCAGGACTGTTACACACACACAGGGCCAGCTACCACATACCATGCCAGCCAGGACTGTTACACACACACAGGGCCACTTACCACACACCATGCCAGCCAGGACTGTCACACACACACAGGGCCACCTAACACACACCATGCCAGCCGGGAATGTTACACACACACAGCGCCACTTACCACACACCATGCCAGCCGGGACTGTTACACACACACACACAGGGCCACTTACCACACAACATGCCAGCCAGGACTGTTACACACACACAGGGCCACTTACCACACACCATGCCAGCCAGGACTGTTACACACACACAGGGCCACTTACCACACACCATGCCACCCAGGACTGTTACACACACACTGGGCCAGCTACCACACACCATGCCAGCCAGGAATGTTACACACACACAGGGCCAGCTACCACACACCATGCCAGCCAGGACTGTTACACACACACAGGGCCACTTACCACACACCATGCCAGCCAGGACTGTCACACACACACAGGGCCACCTAACACACACCATGCCAGCCGGGAATGTTACACACACACAGCGCCACTTACCACACACCATGCCAGCCGGGACTGTTACACACACACACACAGGGCCACTTACCACACAACATGCCAGCCAGGACTGTTACACACACACAGGGCCACTTACCACACACCATGCCAGCCAGGACTGTTACACACACACAGGGCCACTTACCACACACCATGCCAGCCTGGACTGTTACACACACACAGGGCCACTTACCACACACCATGCCAGCCAGGACTGTTACACACACACAGGGCCAGCTACCACACACCATGCCAGCCGGGACTGTTACACACACACAGGGCCACTTACCACACACCATGCCAGCCAGGACTGTTACACACACACAGGGCCACTTACCACACACCATGCCAGCCAGGACTGTCACACACACACAGGGCCACCTAACACACACCATGCCAGCCGGGACTGTTAAAAACACACAGCACCACTTACCACACACCATGCCAGCAAGGGCTGTTACACACACACACAGGGCCACTTACCACACACCATGCCAGCCAGGACTGTTACACACACACAGCACCACTTACCACACACCATGCCAGCCAGGACTGTTACACACACACAGCCACCCTACTACACACCATGCCAGCCAGGACTGTTACACACACACACACACACAGGGCTACCTACCACACACCATGCCAGCCAGGACTGTTACACACACACACACACAGGCCACTCTACCACACACACACCATGCCAGCCAGGACTGTTACACACACACATACACAGGGCCACCTACCACACACCATGCTAGCCAGGACTGTTACACACACACAGGGCCACCTACCACACACCATGCCAGCCAGGACTGTTACACACAGGGCCACTTACCACACACCATGCTAGCCAGGACTGTTACACACAGGGCCACTTACCACACACCATGCCAGCCAGGACAGTAATACACTGGACCACCTACCACACACCATGCCAGCCAGGACAGTAATACACTGGACCCCCTACCACACACCATGCTAGCCAGGACTGTCACACACAGGGCCACCTACCACACACCATGCCAGCCAGGACTGTCACACACAGGGCCACTAACCACACACCAAGCCAGCCAAGACTGTCATACACATGGCCACCTACCACACACCATTCCAGCTAGGACTGAAAGCAGAGGTAAGTGCACATTTAAGTCAAGATAATTCTGGTCAGGGTGTGTGATAGCTATGGCTCCTAGACTCGAGGGGGTGGGGGTACATGGTAAAATGTCATGCTGTGATAAGTGGGGCAATCACCAAGGAAACAAATTAAACCAGCCAGCATATTAAATTGGTGACAACCCCTTTTCAGAACAGACCCACTGTATTATAAACCCCATAATTTCCTCATGAAACATTGCGTGTAAAGTCTTGCATTCCTAGCCTAGAATTAATTTACTGCGGAATCAGCTGCCATGACACCATAACCACTGCATCTCCTTTGTTTTAGTCTAGCTAGCTAAGTGTAGTGGCTATGATGGGCACTGTCAGACTGTGAGCATTTGATATAAATGGCGGGTTGTCCCTCCTCCATCACATTGATAATAGGAAGTTAGCACTAATACATTATCAATTTCAGCATTGAACGGCAATGACAAGCACAGTAGCAGGGTCGAGTCAAACATTAAATGTCCAGCCCTGCATAATGCAGAATTCATGTGCTGCCGGAATGAAATGGGTATAATAATGGAGACATTATTCTATTCTGATGTTACACGGCAGCACTCTTCATGCTCTACTCAACAGCAGGTAGCTGTCCTAGATATCAGGGAATATGGTAAGTCTAGTGATTATCATGGCTAAGGGAGGCGAAATCTAAGGTGCTGGTATTATTGTAGGGCCACACTGCAGCCATGTACTAGTTATGGCTCCTTACCCTGGATGTTTGCCACGAGTAGCTAGCTAGTCTCCTGCCCCAGGACTATGGGCCATATTCCAAAATCCTGTTCGGGAGCAAAATCTTCCTAACCGCCATTCATAGCTTGCCCTGGGTGTCCCTGTTTCGGCACTTTCCATTCATGCGCATGGAACTAAAAGCTAGCCGTTCGCGGGAACCAAACCCACGAATAGTCCTCAGCAGTACTAATTTCGGCATGAGGACTTCGGGGGTTCCCGGTCACCTCAGTGGGACTTAGCCGTGACTGTTATGGAACTGTTTTCGTCAGGAGGTGACCGTGCGGTTCCCGGACAACTTGGTTTGCAGTTTTAAACCACTTTGAGAGCGCTTTTTGGAGGGAAGGTGCCTGAGACTAATGGGAACAAACGCTACCTAGGAGCCAGCCGGAGCACCCCGTATTGCGGTCACAGGAGCTCCCGAAAGTTAAGCGGCAAAATCAGCAAACGCCCTTGAACAGTTTTGGGCATAGGACCATGTGTGCTGCCGGTCAGAACTTCCACACGGTGGCATTTCCCCTACACTGAATGGATCTGAGCGCTATTTGGAGAACTTGGGCGCTCAGGTCAGGGCTATTTAACGATATATAATTTGTGGGGGTTCCTATTTGTTTTGTATCTATTTCTTTTACGTATTTTGATATTTTATGTTTTTAGGCCGAGTCACTCTGACAGGAATTTGTGGACATTTTGTGGGAGTGTTACAATGGTTAATAATAATAGCCCACACCGCAGCCATGTACTAGTTATGGCTAATAATAAATAGCCCACACCGCAGCCATGTACTAGTTATGGTTAATAATAATAGCCCACACCGCAGCCATGTACTAGTTATGGTTAATAATAATAGCCCACACCGCAGCCATGTACTAGTTATGGTTAATAACGAATAGCCCACACCGCAGCCATGTACTAGTTATGGTTAATAATGAATAGCCCACACCGCAGCCATGTACTAGTTATGGCTAATAATAAATAGCCCACACCGCAGCCATGTACTAGTTATGGCTAATAATAAATAGCCCACACCGCAGCCATGTACTAGTTATGGCTAATATTAATAGCCCGCACCGCAGCCATGTACTAGTTATGGCTAATATTAATAGCCCGCACCGCAGCCATGTACTAGTTATGGCTAATATTAATAGCCCGCACCGCAGCCATGTACTAGTTATGGCTAATATTAATAGCCCGCACCGCAGCCATGTACTAGTTATGGCTAATAATAAATAGCCCGCACCGCAGCCATGTACTAGTTATGGCTAATAATAAATAGCCCACACCGCAGCCATGTACTAGTTATGGTTAATAATAAATAGCCCGCACCGCAGCCATGTACTAGTTATGGTTAATAATAAATAGCCCGCACCGCAGCCATGTACTAGTTATGGTTAATAATAAATAGCCCGCACCGCAGCCATGTACTAGTTATGGCTAATAATAATAGCCCACACCGCAGCCATGTACTAGTTATGGTTAATAATAATAGCCCACACTGCAGCCATGTACTAGTTATGGCTAATAATAAATAGCCCGCACCGCAGCCATGTACTAGTTATGGCTAATAATAAATAGCCCACACCGCAGCCATGTACTAGTTATGGTTAATAATAATAGCCCACACCGCAGCCATGTACTAGTTATGGCTAATAATAATAGCCCACACCGCAGCCATGTACTAGTTATGGCTAATAATAAATAGCCCGCACCGCAGCCATGTACTAGTTATGGTTAATAATAATAGCCCGCACCGCTGCCATGTACTAGTTATGGCTAATAATAAATAGCCCGCACCGCAGCCATGTACTAGTTATGGTTAATAATAATAGCCCACACCGCAGCCATGTACTAGTTATGGCTAATATTAATAGCCCGCACCCATGTACTAGTTATGGCTAATAATAAATATCCCACACCGCAGACGTGTACTAGTTATGGCTAATATTAATAGCACGCACCGCAGCCATGTACTAGTTATGGCTAATATTAATAGCCCGCACCGCAGCCATGTACTAGTTATGGCTAATAATAATAGCCCACACCGCAGCCATGTACTAGTTATGGCTAATATTAATAGCACGCACCGCAGCCATGTACTAGTTATGGCTAATATTAAAAGCCCGCACCGCAGCCATGTACTAGTTATGGCTAATAATAATAGCCCGCACCGCAGCCATGTACTAGTTATGGCTAATATTAATAGCACGCACCGCAGCCATGTACTAGTTATGGCTAATATTAATAGCCCGCACCGCAGCCATGTACTAGTTATGGCTAATATTAATAGCCCGCACCGCAGCCATGTACTAGTTATGGCTAATATTAATAGCCCGCACCGCAGCCATGTACTAGTTATGGCTAATATTAATAGCCCGCACCGTTGGATTGGAAGGACATTATGCCTCTGCTATCACAGGTGTCTCTAAGTACCTACATTCCTGCTCTGCTAGATTTATTCTGTATGTGGAGTACTCTCAGGACACCAATCCAGCCACGCACCCTGGATATTAGTGGCATGGAACCGTTGTTCAGGTTTATTTGCTAAACTAGGAATTCATCCAAAATAATTGCAATTCTGTGTGCCACCCTCCCAACCAATCTATGTGTGCCCCATTCCAACCAATCTGTGTGTTCCCCCCCTCCCAACCAATCTATGTGTGCCCCATCCCAACCAATCTATGTGTGTGCCCCATCCCAACCAATCTGTGTTCCCCCCCTCCCAACCAATCTATGTGTGTGCCCCATTCCAACCAATCTATGTGTGTGCCCCATCCCAACCAATCTATGGTAGTGATAGTCCCCCTCACCGAGGCAGCAGCTCTCTTATTGTACGGCGCAGTTCCTTTATTTGACCATGGGTCCACGGATGCAGCGCAGGTAAAGAATCCAGTGATATACAGCAGTAAGGCTGCCACATTATATATAAACATCTGTATGGGAATAAGAGAGAGAGATGTTATACATAGCACTGCCCTATATAAATACTGTATACATTACATTTAATCAGGCCCCTATATAAATACTGTACAGATATCATTACATTTAATAGGGCCCCCATATAAATACTGTATAGATATCATTACATTTAATCAGACCCCTATATAAATACTGTACAGATATCATTACATTTAATAGGGCCCCTATATAAATACTGTACAGATATCATTACATTTAATCAGACCCCTATATAAATACTGTACATATATCATTACATTTAATCGGGCCCCTATATAAATACTGTACAGATATCATTACATTTAATCGGGCCCCTATATAAATACTGTATAGATATCATTCTATTTAATCAGACCCCTATATAAATACAGTACAGATATCATTACATTTAATCAGACCCCTATATAAATACTGTATAGATATCATTCTATTTAATCAGACCCCTATATAAATACTGTACATATATCATTACATTTAATCGGGCCCCTATATAAATACTGTACAGATATCATTACATTTAATCAGACCCCTATATAAATACAGTACAGATATCATTACATTTAATCGGGACCCTATATAAATACTGTACAGATATCATTACATTTAATCAGGCCCCTATATAAATACTGTATATATATCATTACATTTAATCGGGACCCTATATAAATACTGTACAGATATCATTACATTTAATCGGGCCCCTATATAAATACTGTACAGATATCATTACATTTAATAGGGCCCCTATATAAATACTGTACAGATATCATTACATTTAATCGGGCCCCTATATAAATACTGTACAGATATCATTACATTTAATAGGGCCCCTATATAAATACTGTACAGATATCATTACATTTAATCGGGCCCCTATATAAATACTGTACAGATATCATTACATTTAATCGGGCCCCTATATAAATACTGTATAGATATCATTACATTTAATAGGGCCCCTATATAAATACTGTACAGATATCATTACATTTAATCAGGCCCCTATATAAATACTGTACAGATATCATTACATTTAATCGGGCCCCTATATAAATACTGTATAGATATCATTCTATTTAATCAGGCCCCTATATAAATACTGTATAGATATCATTCTATTTAATCAGGCCCCTATATAAATACTGTACAGATATCATTACATTTAATCAGACCCCTATATAAATACAGTACAGATATCATTACATTTAATCGGGCCCCTATATAAATACTGTACAGATATCATTACATTTAATCAGGCCCCTATATAAATACTGTATATATATCATTACATTTAATCGGGACCCTATATAAATACTGTACAGATATCATTACATTTAATCGGGCCCCTATATAAATACTGTACAGATATCATTACATTTAATAGGGCCCCTATATAAATACTGTACAGATATCATTACATTTAATCGGGCCCCTATATAAATACTGTACAGATATCATTACATTTAATCGGGCCCCTATATAAATACTGTATAGATATCATTACATTTAATAGGGCCCCTATATAAATACTGTACAGATATCATTACATTTAATCAGGCCCCTATATAAATACTGTACAGATATCATTACATTTAATCGGGCCCCTATATAAATACTGTATAGATATCATTCTATTTAATCAGGCCCCTATATAAATACTGTATAGATATCATTCTATTTAATCAGGCCCCTATATAAATACTGTATAGATATCATTACATTTAATCGGGCCCCTATATAAATACTGTACAGATACCATTACATTTAATCAGGCCCCTATATAAATACTGTATAGATATCATTCTATTTAATCAGGCCCCTATATAAATACTGTACAGATATCATTACATTTAATCGGGCCCCTATATAAATACTGTACAGATACCATTACATTTAATCAGGCCCCTATATAAATACTGTATAGATATCATTACATTTAATCAGGCCCCTATATAAATACTGTACAGATTTCATTACATTTAATCAGGCCCCTATATAAATACTGTACAGATATCATTACATTTAATCGGGCCCCTATATAAATACTGTACAGATTTCATTACATTTAATCGGGCCCCTATATAAATACTGTACAGATTTCATTACATTTAATCAGGCCCCTATATAAATACTGTATAGAGATATTCTATTTAATCAGACAACTATATAAAAACTGTATAGATATCATTACATTTAATAAGGCCCCTATATAAATACTGTACAGATATCATTACATTTAATCAGGCCCCTATATAAATACTGTACAGATATCATTACATTTAATCAGGCCCCTATATAAATACTGTACTGATACTGTCTGAATGACAGCCGGGAGGGAGAGGGGAGTGGTGTAACAAGGTTAACTTATAAAAGTGACAATTGCTATTGAAATCTGCACTTTTTGTAAAACTGAAAAAAGAGGCCACACTCTACACTTTAGAGGTCTGTCGTGTCCCTTTAACCCCCACATTGCCACCTATGGAGTAACTGAACAGAAGGGGAGTGCCAGCGGTCTCTCCTGGTAATTGTGTTAATAGTCTAGGGAGAAGCATTACATGTTTGTGTTATTACTTTAAATTAAAAAAGTGACCAGGGATCTGTGTGAGGCGTGGCCCCCTCTCACTGGACCACCAGGTATCTGCATGCTCACTGTCCCCCAGCAAACTTATAAAAGGGAGTAAATGGGATTTATTTTTTGTTTGACTTTTTTTTTTCAATTATTAATTTAAACCCATATCCAACCACTATATACACCCCCTCACATACACACAAACACACTACACACACTGCACTAAACCACACAAACATACTGCTCCCCTGCAGTAACACACAAACACACTACACACACACTGCACCCTCTGCACTAACACTCTACACACACTGCACTAACACACAAACATACTGCTCCCTGCACTAACACACACTGCACCCCCTGAACTAAGACACTACACACACTGCACTAACACACAAACATACTGCACCCACTGCACTAACACACAAACATACTGCACCCCCTGCACTAACACACAAACATACTGCTCCTCTGCAGTAACACACAAACACACTACACACACACTGCACCCTCTGCACTAACACTCTACACACACTGCACTAACACACAAACATACTGCTCCCTGCACTAACACACACTGCACCCCCTGAACTAAGACACTACACACACTGCACTAACACACAAACATACTGCACCCACTGCACTAACACACAAACATACTGCACCCCCTGCACTAACACACAAACATACTGCTCCTCTGCAGTAACACACAAACACACTACACACACACTGCACCCTCTGCACTAACACTCTACACACACTGCACTAACACACAAACATACTGCTCCCTGCACTAACACACACTGCACCCCCTGAACTAAGACACTACACACACTGCACTAACACACAAACATACTGCACCCACTGCACTAACACACAAACATACTGCACCCCCTGCACTAATACACAAACATACTGCTCTTCTGCACAAACACACAAACATACTGCACCCCCTGCACTAACACACAAACATACTGCCCCCCTGCACTAACACACAAACACACTACACACACACACACACACACTGCACCCTCTGCACTAACACTCTACACACACTGCACTAACACACAAACATACTGCTCCTCTGCACTAACACACACTGCACCCCCTGAACTAAGACACTACACACACTGCACTAACACACAAACATACTGTTTCCCTGCACTAACACACAAACACACTACACACACACACTGCACCCTCTGCACTAACACTGCACTAACACACAAACATACTGCTCCCCTGCACTAACACACACTGCACCCCCTGAACTAAGACACTAGACACACTGCACTAACACACAAACATACTGCACCCCCTGCACTAACACACACACATACTATACCCCCTGCACTAACACACACTGCACCCCCTGCACTAACACACAAACATACTGCTCCCCTGCACTAACACACAAACGCACTACACACAGTGAACCCCTGCACTAGCACACAAATACACTGCACCCCCTACTCTAACACACAAACACACTGCTCCTCTGCACTAACAGACAAACACACTGCTCCCTTGCACTAACAAACAAACACACTGCTCCCCTGCACTAACACAAACACAGCACACACTGCACGAACACACAAACACACTACACACACTGCACTCCCTGTACTAACACACAAACATACTGCTCCCCTGCACTAACACACAAACGCACTACACACAGTGAACCCCCTGCACTAACACACAAACACACTACACAAATTGCACCCCCTGCACTAACACAATACCCCCAGAACTCACATACACACAGTAAATACACTCTGTACCCCCTAAACATACACTGCACTCACATACTTTATACCCATATAAACACACACATTACACCCCATGCATGCACACACACTAATTTATATCCCCTATAAATACACATTCTACACTCCCTGTACACACTACACCTATGCATACATTACTGCACCTTTACACATGCTCTACAACCCTAGATACACATTTACAAAGACACACTACATCTCCTTGGCCCACACACTAAATAGGCCCTATAAACACACACACACACACACACACTACAGCCCCTAGCCACGCGTAGTACGCCACAAACAGACCCTTTTACACACACAATACAACACAAATAGTCATTTGGTGGTGGGTGGGGTGCGTGTCAATGGTGGTGACATTACACGTCCCCTTTCTGGCCTCGCCCCTCCTACAGGGCTGCTCTGCCTTTAACTGAATTTTTGTCCCAGTCCGGCCCTGGCTTGGGAGTACTTACTATCGCTAGGTCTAGGGCAGGAAAAAGGAGAGTGATACGTACTTAGTTACTTAGACCCAGTGCTCAATAATAAAGTTAAGACTTACCGTTTAATGAGTCTTTAAGATGATACAGTAACACACGAGTAAAAATAATAAAATATTACATCACAGAGAGACGTCTGCTGTGTAGAATTTGGAATCTCTCCCTCCCTGTCGTGTAATACTTTGTTATTTTTACTCGTGTGTTACTGTATCTTCTTAAAGACTCATTAAACGGTAAGTCTTAACTTTATTATTGAGCACTGGGTCTAAGTAACTAAGGACGTATCACTCTCTTACTATAAATTAGTTTAAAGGGAAACCGCTTCTGTCACTTACCGGAGTCCAGCACCGATATCCCTTAGGGGCAGCGCTGGTTCGGGATGAGACGTCTGCTGTGGGGGGGTGGGGGGGGATAATGCACAAGCGCGGCAATGGCAGGGCTCGTATTAATATTTACCCCATAGGAAAACCTGTATAACGCTTCCCTACAGGGTTTTACATGACGCTGAATGTCCTCACGCATAGTGCAAGCACGTCCAAGAGTCACCTAATGACCCGGATGTCACTCTAGTCTGGTAGGCAGCCACTAGAGGGGTTAACCTACAAAGGTAATTATTGCAGTTTATTAAAAAGAGTTAAGGGACCTGGGACACTGCAATGAGCTGGAGAGATCTGGGTGCCTAGTGTCCCTTTAACCCTTTACCTGCTGCTTGCTTGAAGCAGAACTATCGACTATGAGACAGTGGGGTGGGCCGGTGGGAGATAGATGACTTGTTAAGGTGTGATGGTAGCCCAGCGGCTGGCTGCTAGGGAGTGATGGGAGCTAGGGTACTTACCACTAAGTTCCAGGGAATGAACGTCATTTTCCTCTGTAGTTGCAGGA
Source organism: Pelobates cultripes (assembly GCA_933207985.1). Classification (NCBI taxonomy): domain Eukaryota; kingdom Metazoa; phylum Chordata; class Amphibia; order Anura; family Pelobatidae; genus Pelobates; species Pelobates cultripes. The sequence continues at coordinate 3,007,301 of OW240923.1, read as the reverse complement.
TGAGTATCACATAGAGGATCAGGGTTACCAACCAGCAGAACACACCAACAAATAACACGTACTCGTAGGCTGGGATAAAGAAATGGGGGCTGTCTGCCACTAGCGCCCACATCAGGAGCCCCAGGCACTGCAAGAGAGAGGGGGACACAGCGTTAACCCCTTTACTGACACTGCGAGAGAGAGGGGGACAGCGCGAACCCCTTTACTGACACTGCGAGAGAGAGGGGGACACAGCGTTAACCCCTTCACTGACACTGCGAGAGAGAGGGGGACAAAGCGTTAACCCCTTCACTGACACTGCGAGAGAGAGGGGAAGGCAGTGTTAACCCCTTCACTGACACTGCGAGAGAGAGGGGGACACAGCGTTAACCCCTTTACTGACACTGCGAGAGAGAGGGGGACATAGCGTTAACCCCTTCACTGACACTGCGAGAGAGAGGGGGACACAGCGTTAACCCCTTTACTGACACTGCGAGAGAGAGGGGGACACAGCGTTAACCCCTTCACTGACACTGCGAGAGAGAGGGGGACACAGCGTTAACCCCTTTACTGACACTGCGAGAGAGAGGGAGACACAGTGTTAACCCCTTTACTGACACTGCGAGAGAGAGGGGGACACAGCGTTAACCCCTTCACTGACACTGCGAGAGAGAGGGGGACAGCGTTAACCCCTTTACTGACACTGCGAGAGAGAGGGGGACACAGCGTTAACCCCTTTACTGACACTGCGAGAAAGAGGGGGACACAGCGTTAACCCCTTCACTGACACTGCGAGAGAGAGGGGGACACAGCGTTAACCTCTTCACTGACACTGCGAGAGAGAGGGGGACAGCGTTAACCCCTTCACTGACACTGCGAGAGAGAGGGGGACACAGCGTTAACCCCTTTACTGACACTGCGAGAGAGAGGGGGACACAGCGTTAACCCCTTTACTGACACTGCGAGAGAGAGGGGGACACAGCGTTAACCCCTTTACTGACACTGCGAGAGAGAGGGGGACACAGCGTTAACCCCTTTACTGACACTGCAAGAGAGAGGGGGACACAGCGTTAACCCCTTTACTGACACTGCGAGAGAGAGGGGGACACAGCGTTAACCTCTTTACTGACACTGAGAGAGAGAGGAGGGGGACACAGCGTTAGCCCTTTACTGACACTCTTTGAGAGAGTGGGGGACAGCGTTAGCCTTTACTGACACTGCGAGGAGAGAGGAGAGGGGGACACGAAGCGTTAACCCCTTCACTGACACTCTTGCGAGAGAGGGGGACTGGCGTTAACCCTTTACTGACACTCTTGAGGAGAGAGGGGACACAGCGTTAGCTTGCCCCTTTACTGACATACGAGGGAGGGGGGCACAGCGTTAACCCCTTTACTGACACTGCAAGAGAGAGAGAGGGAGTTTGGCGTTAACCCCTTTACTGACACTGCGAGAGAGAGGAGGGGGACACAATACGTTAACCTCTTTACTGACACTGTGAGGAGAGAGAGGGGACACAGCGTTAACCCCCTTTGCTGACACTGCGAGAGGTGTTGGGGACACAGCACCCCTTCACTGACACTGCGAGAGAGAGGGGGACAGTGTTAACCCCTTTACTGACACTGCGAGAGAGAGGGGGACACAGCGTTAACCCCTTTACTGACACTGCGAGAGAGTGGGGGACATAGCGTTAACCTCTTCACTGACACTGCGAGAGAGAGGGGGACACAGCGTTAACCCCTTTACTGACACTGCGAGAGAGAGGGGGACACAGCGTTAACCCCTTTACTGACACTGCGAGAGAGAGGGGGACACAGCGTTAACCCCTTTACTGACACTGCGAGAGAGAGGGAGACACAGTGTTAACCCCTTTACTGACACTGCGAGAGAGAGGGGGACACAGCGTTAACCCCTTCACTGACACTGCGAGAGAGAGGGGGACAGCGTTAACCCCTTTACTGACACTGCGAGAGAGAGGGGGACACAGCGTTAACCCCTTCACTGACACTGCGAGAGAGAGGGGGACACAGCGTTAACCCCTTCACTGACACTGCGAGAGAGAGGGGGACACAGCGTTAACCCCTTCACTGACACTGCGAGAGAGAGGGGGACACAGCGTTAACCCCTTTACTGACACTGCGAGAGAGAGGGGGACAGCGTTAACCCCTTCACTGACACTGCGAGAGAGAGGGGGACAGCGTTAACCCCTTCACTGACACTGCGAGAGAGAGGGGGACACAGCGTTAACCCCTTTACTGACACTGCGAGAGAGAGGGAGACACAGCGTTAACCCCTTCACTGACCCTGCAAGACAGAGGGACACAGAGCGTTAACCCTTTTACTGCAATGCTATGCGGTTTATATGCTAAATGTTGAATTACGAACCAATTTTAGGCTGAAGTAGCCGAGGTTAGAGCAGGAGACGTTAATAAAGTCCTCTAGGTTGTTGAATAACCCCTGTAGTGCGTTAATTGTGCCAGTTTAGTTCTTGTTATGAGTTTATTTATAAAGTTTGTGACTATATTTTTTTTAACGTTTTCTAATTAAATTTGATGATGTTTACACTTTGTAATGGGTTTGTTGTATAATGTGGATTCTGTGTATTGCCTCGTGTGATATAAACGGTGTCTTTCTGCTCCCAGTATACTGGGCCCCTCGGAAAGGACCGATGGCAGTGATTGGGATCATATGATTTTTACCAGCTTGTTTCATGGGAAGCCAAGGTCGTTCTTTGTTTATGCTTTGATATCCTAATTACATGGAACAGATGTCATGCAAACAGATTGTTAAAAACCGCCCTTGATGGAGATACATAGCGGAGTCTGTGGGCTCACCCACACTTTTTACATTTAAACCAACACACAGTGTGATATGTGCGTACACAACTTGTGTAATATTTCGTTATGTAAAAGCTCTAAACATTCACAATCTAAATATAACCCGGCTCTCTGTTTGTGGCCGTGAAATGCGTGTCTTTAAAATGCTCATACTCTCCTCCTGCGTCCGTCACTGTGCAGAATATCCACATTTCCTGCGCACTCACTTATTCACTAAACAGCAATTGGAAGTTTTAAGGTAAAACTATTATATTCTGTAAAGCTTCAAATTGCTCTTTAGTCAATGAGCGAGTGCGCTGAATGCTGTATAGAGTAGCCCCAGCAGCACCCTATAATGTATGCATGTTCAGGTGAGTGCAGTCCTCTTGGTTTCATTTATATATTTGGGAGTCCAGGCCAACACCTGGGGCCGGGCAGGCAGCTGGCTCAGCAGCCCCGGTCTCATTAAGCTGCGCGCTGGGGAGGGGGAGCAGAGACAGAACAGCCAGCTCCCCCTGCGGCTGTCAAAAGAGCTCCCTCTGCAGCCGCCAGAAGAGCCAGCTGCCCCATGCGGCCGCCATCAGAGCTCCCCATGCCAGCACACAGGTAGCAATTATGTGTGTCAGTGTGAGTGTATGTGTGTGTGTGTCTGTGTCATTTGTGTGTGTGTCTGTCATGGTGTGTCTGTCTGTGTCATGGTGTGTGTGTGTCTCTGTCATGGTGTGTGTGTGTCTGTCTGTCATGGTGTGCGCGTCTGTGTCTCTGTCTGTGTCATGGTGTGTGTGTCTGTCTGTGTCATGCAATGTTTGTCTGTGTCGTGTGTGTCTGTCTGTGTCATGGTGTGTGTGTGTCTCTGTTTGTCATGATGTGTGCATCTGTCTTTGTCATGCAATGTGTGTCTGTGTCATTGTGTTTGTGTGTCTGTCATGTAATGTGTGTCTGTCTGTGTCACGGTCTGTCTGTGTCATGGTGTGTGTGTGTCTGTCTGTGTCATGTAATGTGTGTCTGTGTCACGGTGTGTGTGTGTATGTCACGGTCTCTCTGTGTCGTGGTGTGTCTGTGTGTCATGGTGTGTGTGTCTGTCTGTGTCATGTAATGTGTGTCTGTGTCACAGTCTGTCTGTGTTATGGTGTGTGTGTGTCAAGGTGTGTGTGTGTGTCTTTTTTAAGGTGTGTGTCTGTCATGGTATGTGTGTGTGTCTGTCATGGTACGTGTGTGTGTCTGTCATGGTGTGTCTGTGTTTCTGTCTGTGTCACGGTGTGTGTTTCTGTCTGTGTCACAGTGTGTGTGTGTGTCACGGTCTGTCTGTGTCATGGTGTGTGTCTGTCATGGTATGTGTGTGTGTATGTGTGTTTTTACTCACCTTTTTCCCCCCCCCACGTCGTGCTGGTCTCCCCTCGACTGGCCCTGCCTCTACAGCTGAGATCATCAAGTTTGATGATCTCAGCCAATCCGCACTGACACAGGAAGCACCTCTAGTGACCGTCTGAGTGTCTGTCACTAGGAAGCAATGTAAACACTGCCTTTTCTCTAAAAAGTCAGTGTTTACATTGAAAAGCCTGCAGGGACAGGCTATAGACACCAGAGCCACTACATTAAGCTGTGTGTGTGTGCGCGCCTGCTAGTGAGTGGGCTTGCTTGTGTGTGTGTGTGTGTGTGCCTGCTACTGAGTGAGCTTGTGTTTTTATGTCAATGACCTTATGTATATCAGTGAGATTGTTTGTCTATGAGGCTGTGTATCAATGAGCTTGTGTGTGTCAGTGAGATTGTCTGTATCTGCATGTGAGTGAGCTTATTGTATAATTAAAAATTTTACTCTGAAAGGACCAATATTTTATATTGGAAAAGCAATATATATATATATCAATCATCTAGGGTGGCAAGACATAGCCTTAGATATTACATATTACATGATATTACATGCGACAATATATGGCGCAATGACTTATGGGGCTGGCATAGATTTTTTTCCAGGGCTGCTTTGGAATCCCCAGTCCGGCCCTGGTCACAGGTGCCTCATTCCTGGACCCTATTTAGCCTTGACTTGCATAGAGTCCCAGGAGGCAGGCATTAGGGTGCTAGAGTAGGACCTGCCAAGAATGGGGTACATTGACGTTGTGGCAGGCTTATGCAATATATGATCATATAATGTAACTAAACCCCCATTATTTTTATTATTATTGCCCAGATTGGGTGTTTTTAAATAAAACTATTACATTCTGTAAAACTTCAAATTGCTGTTTAGTGAATAAGCGAGTGCGCTGGATCTTGTATGTTATATATATCCACCTGCAAGCCCCTGCCTTGCAGTAAATTGAAGACAGGGCCCATGAGACACCATATTCCATCTCCGGAAGTGTCCTCTTGCAAGCTTCGGCTGTCGAATCGATTCCGCAGGTTACCAACAATGCACAACCTGCATCCGCTACACACACTGCATCTGCTGCACAACCTGCATCCGCTACACACACTGCATCCATTGCACAACCTGCATCCGCAACACACTGCATCCGCTGCACAACCTGAGGACACTGGTTGGGAGACATGGGGACACTGGGAGACATGGGGACTCTGAGTCACTAGGGACACTGGGAGACTAGGGGAAACTGGAAGCCATGTGGACACTGAGCCACTAGGGACACTGGCTGGGGGACGTGGGGACACTGTGAGACATGAGGACACTGTGTCCCTAGTGTCTCCATGTCCCAGTGTCTCCCTATGTCTCACAGCATCCCCATGTCTCCCAGTGTCCCCTAGTGTCTGTGTCCCCATGATTTCCAGTGTTCACAAGCATCTCAGTGTCCCAAGGTCTCCCAGTGTCCCCATTTGTCCCTGCCGCCTTTCTCCCCATACCTCACTTACCTGAGCTGCTGGACTTTTACCCTGGACTCTCTGTGCTGTGTAGCTGCTCCCCCACGGATCAGTGAGTAGTAGAGAGAGGCAGGGATATGCTGTAACTTCCTATCCCTGCCTCTCTCCACACACAGTGACCCCAACTGGCCGGTACTGGTATTGCAGAGTAATGTCCGTTGATACTGAGAAAATTACCTGCATTTGTATTGCCGGTATTACTGCAATACCTGCACAGCCAGGCAGCCTCAAATACCAGCTGTGCCAGTAAAATACCAGTCAGGTGGCAAACCTAAGAGTAGTGTGTAAAAAAAAAAAAAAGTTTTTTTTTAATGGGCCTATTCCATGGGCCTGGGCCTGGTGCTGCAGCTCCATCAGCCCCTATGTTAATCCGGCCCTGCTTTTATTGCACGTGTGGAACATACTGCACCATTATTGTTTCCATTTTTATTTCCAACTTGGTTACCTGCCACTACATAGAAGAGGACACTTGCCGTATATCCTGCAACAGTGGTGTATCCTGGTTTTGTGCTGCCCTAGGCAGGACAAAACTCAGGCACC
>OW240923.1:2905872-3000998 GCA_933207985.1 Pelobates cultripes | reverse complement strand
ATTGCGCAGGAAACAGATTTCTCGATCCCACCATGAATTTGGTAACTTAAAATCTTGTTAAATAATTTGTTTCTTCCAGCCGAACAAAGTGATTATAACAGGAGAACAACAGCTGTGACTCTCCCCATGATTGGGCGGTGATAAGCAATACGATAAGAAATTAAACGATCAGCTACACAATAAGAAATGGAACAATAAGCTGAACGATAAGAAATGGGACGATAAGCTGCACGACAAGAAATGGAAGATCAGCTGCACGATAAAAAATGGGACGATAAGCTGCACGATAAGAAATGGAACGAGAAACTGCACGATAAGAAATGGAACGATAAGCTGCACGATAAGAAATGGGACGATAAGCTGCACGATAAGAAATGGAACGAGAAACTGCACGATAAGAAATGGAACGATAAGCTGCACGATAAGAAATGGAACAATAAGCTGAACGATAAGAAATGGGACGATAAGCTGCACGATAAGAAATGGAAGATCAGCTGCACGATAAAAAATGGGACGATAAGCTGCACGATAAGAAATGGAACGAGAAACTGCACGATAAGAAATGGAACGATAAGCTGCATGATAAGAAATGGAACAATAAGCTGCACGATAAGAAATGGGACGATAAGCTGAACAATAAGAAATGGAACGATCAGCTGCACGATAAGAAATGGAACGATCAGCTGCACGATAAGAAATGGGACGATAAGCTGCACAATAAGAAATGGAACGAGAAACTGCACGATAAGAAATGGAATGATAAGCTGCACGTTAAGAAATGGGACGATAAGCTGCACGATAAGAAATGGAACGATAAGAAATGGAATGATAAGCTGCACGATAAGAAATGGGACGATAAGCTGCACGATAAGAAATGGAATGATAAGCTGCACGATAAGAAATGGGACGATAAGCTGCATGATAAGAAATGGGACGATAAACTGCACGATAAGAAATGGGACGATAAGCTGCACGTTAAGAAATGGGACGATAAGCTGTACGATAAGAAATGGGACGATAAACTGCACGATAAGAAATGGGACGATAAGCTGCACGATAAGAAATGGAACGATAAGCTGCACGATAAGAAATGGAACAATAAGCTACACAATAAGAAATGGAACAATAAGCTGAACAATAAGAAATGGGACGATAAGCTGAACAATAAGAAATGGAATGATAAGCTGCACGTTAACAAATGGGACGATAAGCTGCACGATAAGAAATGTAACGATAAGAAATGGAATGATAAGCTGCACGATAAGAAATGGGACAATAAGCTGCACGATAAGAAATGGAACGATAAGCTGCACGATAAGAAATGGGACGATAAGCTGTAAGATAAGAAATGGGACGATAAGCTGCACAATAAGAAATGGGACGATAAGCTGCACAATAAGAAATGGAACGAGAAACTGCACGATAAGAAATGGAATGATAAGCTGCACGTTAAGAAATGGGACGATAAGCTGCACGATAAGAAATGTAACGATAAGAAATGGAATGATAAGCTGCACGATAAGAAATGGGACGATAAGCTGTACGATAAGAAATGGGACAATAAACTGCACGATAAGAAATGGGACGATAAGCTGCATGATAAGAAATGGGACGATAAGCTGCACGATAAGAAATGGAACGATAAGCTGCATGATAAGAAATGGAATGATAACGGCCTACAAGGTCCTCACACAATGGTACTTGACACCAGAACACTTACAGAGAATGCACTTAGACACGGACTCATAGTACCGTTCTGGGAGAAAATAGCTGCCATGGTGGCCCTATTCACGGATAATATCCCACCCTTCCAGCCCGCCCCGTACCTCCTGCACCACACGACAACCCCCACACCACGATACAAACGCTCCCTGACCATCCGCATTCTTAATGTCGCAAAACACCTAATACCTTTGTACTGGAAAAAAGACACAACCCCAACGCTTTCCCTGTGGTTTACTAGAATGGAGGAGTTACGAGTAACGGAGGAAATCTGGTGCTCAGCCCAAGACCGAATGCAGACATACCTAGACACATGGACACCCTGGCTGACACGGGTGGGAACGGAGGCATTCCAAACTGTGCATTTGACCATGGGGGGAGGAACGGACGACCCCCAGGAGGAGACACCGGGAGCCTAACGGGACGACCCACACCTGGCCCAAGACGCTGTACCCCACCCTACCCCACACACTGGCAGGTCCGGGAGGAGCACGGGCTCGGGACGCGGGGGGCCGACCCCTCAGGGGCGTGCTGCGGGGGGTATGATACCTGTCGGGGTGCGGCCACCTGCAGTGCCCAAAATGGCTTATGGCCCGCGGGTACGGGGGGTGGAAGAGCGCCAGTTCCGCGAGTTACAAACGTTACTAGTTTAGAAGGAAACGCAGGATGCCCCTTAGGTTACTCCCATCCACACCAATGTATAACGCTGGGCAGAGCCGAATTGTACCAGCGTAGGGGGTCAACACCCCACTATACCACCATCCTGGACCTTAGACACGGGGTCGCAAGGAGGCTGCGTGCCCTGATGGGACCCTACACAGTAGGTACCCCACATGTCCTAGGACTGCATGGTGGCTACAGGGTGGGCATGGGGGACTAGATGAAAATTGGCAGGACATACAAAACTACCCAATGCAGAAAAGGTACACGTCAGATCTCACAAAGTACTATTCGTAACTATGCACACACCATTTACTCAAGAAAGCGACCTGCGAGTCGCCAAGACACATCTAACAGACTATGCCCTATAATGTATAAACATGTACAAATGACCAAAGGGACCTGCGTGTCCATGTTTTTCTGTTCCATGTTGATAACAAACGAAAAAACAAAGCAAAAAAAAAACAAAAAAACAACGAAATGTTCAATAAAAACATATTTACAAAAAAAAAAAGAAATGGAACGATAAGCTACACGATAAGAAATGGGACGATAAGCTGCACGTTAAGAAATGGGACAATAAGCTGTACGATAAGAAACACGATAAGAAATGGGACGATAAGCTGCACAATAAGAAATGGGACGATAAGCTGTAAGATAAGAAATGGGACAATAAACTGCACGATAAGAAATGAGACGATAAGCTGCACAATAAGAAATGGGATAAGCTGCACGATAAGAAATGGGACGATAAGCTGCACGATAAGAAATGGAACGATAAGCTGCATGATAAGAAATGGAACGATAAGCTGCACGATAAGAAATGGGACGATAAACTGCACGATAAGAAATGGGACGATAAGCTGCACGATAAGCTGCACGATAAGAAATGGAACGATAAGCTGCATGATAAGAAATGGAACGATAAGCTACACGATAAGAAATGGGACGATAAGCTGCACGATAAGAAATGGGACGATAGGCTACACAATAAGAAATGGGACGATAAGCTGCATGATAAAAAATGGAATGATAAGCTGCACGATAAGAAATGAGACGATACACTCCACGATAAGAAATGGGACGATAAGCTGTAAGATAAGAAATGGGACGATAAACTGCACGATAAGAAATGAGACGATACACTGCACGATAAGAAATGGGACGATAAGCTGTAAGATAAGAAATGGGACGATAAACTGCACGATAAGAAATGGGACGATAAGCTGCATGATAAGAAATGGGACGATAAACTGCACGATAAGAAATGGGACGATAAGCTGCATGATAAACTGCATGATAAATGGAACGATAAGCTGCATGATAAGAAATGGAACAATAAGCTACACGATAAGAAATGGGACGATAAGCTGCACGATAAGAAATGGGACGATAAGCTGTATGATAAGAAATGGGATGATAAGCTACACAAAAAGAAATGGGACGATAAACTGCACGATAAGAAATGGAACGATAAGCTGCACAATAAGAAATGAGACGATAAACTGCACAATAAGAAATGGAACGAAAAGCTGCATGATAAGAAATGGGACGATAAGCTGCACGATAAGAAATGGGACGATAAGCTGTATGATAAGAAATGGGATGATAAGCTACACAAAAAGAAATGGGACGATAAACTGCACGATAAGAAATGGAACGATAAGCTGCACAATAAGAAATGAGATGATAAACTGCACAATAAGAAATGGAACGAAAAGCTGCATGATAAGAAATGGAACGATAAGCTGTACGATAAGAAATGGGACGATAAGCTGTACGATAAGAAATGGAACGATAAGCTGTAAGATAAGAAATGGGACGATAAACTGCACGATAAGAAATGGGACGATAAGCTGCACGATAAGAAATGGAACGATAAACTGCACAATAAGAAAAGGGATGATAAGAAATGGGACGTTAAGCTGCACGATAAGAAATGGAATGATAAGCTGCACGATAAGAAAAGGGACGATAAGCTACACGATAAGAATTGAAATGATAAGCTGTAAAATAAGAAATGGGACGATAAACTGTAAGATAAGAAAAGGGACGATAAGCTACACGATAAGAATTGAAATGATAAGCTGTACGATAAGAAATCGACCGATAAGAAATCGAACGATAAGCTGTATAAATAATAATGGTCTATGCAGTCTGATTTTGTATTTAATCCATTCCTAAATCTCACACAAGTCAGACACCCTCTATGTAGTGTTGCTGAGTTTATAAAATATCAACCGACTCCTCATTGCTGTCTACATGTATCCCTCCCGCCCTGCTGATCCCCAGCACAATGCTCGCTCCCAGGGGACTGAACTCGGTAACAAAGACTGGGATTTCGTTGTTTAATCTTAATTAGCATCTACATAACAACAGCGACCCAAAGGGAGTATCCTGTAACACTGTGACTGTGCTCGATCCTACCCATCCTGTAACACTGTGACTGTGACCGATCTTACCCATCCTGTAACACTGTGACTGTGACCGATCCTACCCATCCTGTAACACTTTGACTGTGCCCGATCCTACCCATCCTGTACCACTGTAACTGTGACCGATCCTACCCATCCTGTAACACGGTGACTTTGACCGATCCTACCCATCCTGTAACACTGTGACTGTGACCGATCCTACCCATCCTGTAACACGGTGACTGTGCTCGATCCTACCCATCCTGTAACACTGTGACTGTGCCCGATCCTACCCATCCTGTAACACTGTGACTGTGACCGATCCTACCCATCCTGTAACACTGTGACTGTGACCGATCCTACCCATCCTGTAACACTGTGACTGTGACCGATCCTACCCATCCTGTAACACTGTGACTGTGACCGATCCTACCCATCCTGTAACACTGTGACTGTGCTTGATCCTACCCATCCTGTAACACTGTGACTGTGACCGATCCTACCCATCCTGTACCACTGTAACTGTGCCCGATTCTACCCATCCTGTAACACTGTAACTGTGACCGATCCTACCCATCCTGTAACACGGTGACTGTGCTCGATCCTACCCATCCTGTAACACTGTGACTGTGCCCGATCCTACCCATCCTGTAACACTGTGACTGTGCCCGATCCTACCCATCCTGTAACACTGTGACTGTGACCGATCCTACCCATCCTGTAACACTGTGACTGTGCCGATCCTACCCATCCTGTAACACTGTGACTGTGCCCGATCCTACCCATCCTGTAACACTGTGACTGTGACCGATCCTACCCATCCTGTAACACTGTGACTGTGACCGATCCTACCCATCCTGTAACACTGTGACTGTGCCCGATCCTACCCATCCTGTAACACTGTGACTGTGACCGATCCTACCCATCCTGTAACACTGTGACTGTGCCCAATCCTACGCATCCTGTAACACTGTGACTGTGCCCGATTCTGCCCATCCTGTAACACAGTGACTGTGTCCGATTCTACCCATCCTTTAACGCGATGACTGTGCCCAATCCTGCACAACCTGTAACACGGTGACTGTGCCCGATTCTGCCCATCCTGCAACACTGTGACTGTGCCCGATCCTACCCATCCTGTAACACTGTGACTGTGCCCGATTCTACCCATTCTGTAAACAGGTGACTGTGCCAATTCTGCCCATTCTGTAATACGCAGTGACTGTGCTCGATTCTGCCCATCCTATAACAACACAGTGACTGCCCGATTCTGCCCATCCTGTAACAACACGGTGACTGCCCGATTCTGCCCATCCTGTAACAACACAGTGACAGTGCACGATTCAGCCAATCCTGTAACATGGTGACTGCCCTATTCTGCCCACCCAGCTATCATGTAACACTGTGACTGTGTTGTATCTCTCACTGTTGGCATTCCCAGGGTTAAAACATTCAATTCAATTCATACCATCCTGGCAGTCACAAAGTTAATACATTTATACTGTGCTGGTATTCTCAGGGTTAATATATTCACATTGTCCTTGCAGTCACAGGGTTAACACACAGTGGGCATCGCCATCACTCTAGGGTTTACTCACAGTGGGCATCGCCGTCACTTTAGAGGTTAACTCACAGTGGGCATTGCCGTCACTCTAGGGGTTAACACACAGTGGGCATCACCGTCACTCTAGGCGTTAACTCACAGTGGGCACTGCAGGCAGTCTTAGGGTTAACACACAGTGGACACTGTTTGCAGGTTTGCCCTGGTGTGGATGGTAGGGTGGGTACTCACGATTTCTACAAGCATTAAGATTCCCGGGATGGACCTCAGGAAGGCAATGTCGGGGTTTAAGAAGCCCATTATGCCGTTTGATCCGGACGCCTCGGGAGTGCTGGTTTGGGTGCTGACTTTGGATGGAAATTCAGCCATGGTGAGGTGTAATTGGGATCCACGTGAGAACCAGTCTGGTTTTTCAGGTCTATCCAGGTGACAGGAGGGAGGCTGTCTGCTGCTCGTTAAAGAACAATAGTACGGGGATTAATTTGGAAGTCAGTTCGGACTTGTGTGTGTCATGTCTCTCCACCAACGCCCCGTGATTCCCAGCGAGGTGCAGGGAGGCGTGTACCAACAGGTTAATCAGTAACTGGATCCCTTCATCCACCGGGCAAAGTCTGCCGTATCCTGACAGTGCCAATGCGTGGAGTAATCTGTGTTAACTCTTTCAACCCTCCTCCGATAATGTCTGTATTCTCTCGTACAACGTCCGGCTCCCTGCCTGTCGCTATTTGTGGAGGGTAACTGTGCACACAGGACAATAGCCTACTACGATGTGAATAGCGAGTTACATTCCTCTAAATAAACAGAATAAAAGGTCGTTACACATATAAAGGTTTGACTGAGAAAGGACAGCTAGCCGTACTGGGGCAGATAATAGTCTCTGTGCTGGTAGAGTGGAAATCAGCAGTTTGGAGCCATTTAGAACCAGTGGACAGTCCGCCATGTTGAGAGTAACGGGAGTTCTTTGTCAAATAATTGGCAAATTTGTTGCTGCGCTGCTAGTGTCTGTGTGTTTCCAACTCCTGAGATCCATTGTAGGTTTATCAATCACACGCGCATGTACAGCGCTGCATGGAGTTTCCCGGTTAGGCAAACCTGCATTCATTTATAGATTCCTGCGAAGGCAGTCTCTGTTCTGATTGGCTCTTTAGGGCTGATAATGTGCGTTTTGGGGTTTTAGCTATATTAACGAAGCTAGAGGCATTTCCTTAATTAAAAATGAATACTTTTATTGATTTCATTTCAAGTGAGATTCATAAACGCTAATAAATATACAATATGTAACTATTAGACTTTAAGTAAATAAGCTGTAATAGTACGAATCAATGCTCTCGATGAATGACGCTTGTGGCTGATTGGTGGCGTAGAATGAATCCATGACTAAATAAATAAACAGAAACTCTCGCACGTATTATCTGTTCATATGGAATCTGTTCCAGACAGCTGTGATTTAGCAACAAAATCTGTACTGACCTCCCTGTACCATGCCACAACCACACTCCTGGTATCAGGGGCCATCTGTGGATACCGCTATAGTAATCACCGGACTCCCTCTGCCTAACGTGGGCATTTAAACTTTTCATGCTCGTTTTATGAAGAGTGCCTTTATACAGCTGTAATCAAATTATTCAACCCCCACTGAAAATCAGGTTTATTACATTTACAGACTTTCAGCTGTTTGCAATGAACAAAGTTCTTCAAGTGGTTTCCCCAAATTCAACTGAAAAGGCAATTTATAATGACTTCTCCAGTCTCAATCATTCAACCCTTCATGGAGAGCATCTTTAGTACGAAGTCGTGCACCCTTTTGCTGTTATGACCTGATGACGAGATACATTGCCAGACACCAGCTTCTGGCAGCGTTCCTGAGGAATCTTAGCCCATTGCTCATGAGCAAAGGCCTCCAGTTTAGTAATATTCCTGGGTTTGGATGCTGTAACCGCCTTCTTCCAATCCCACCAGAGATTTTCTATGGGGGTCAGGTAACTGTGAAGGCCACTGTAGAATTTTCCAGGATTTCTTCTGCAACCAAACCTTGGTGGAATTTGAGACATGCTTGGGATCATTGTCTTGTTGGAAGGTTCACAGAAGCCCAAGCTTCAGCTTCCTCATAGATGGCATGACGTTTTCTCCCATAATATCCTTATACTTCAATTAATCCATTTTGTCTTCCACACGCTGCAGGTTTCCAGTGCCAGAGCATCACCGAGCCACAACCATGCTTAACTGTAGGCAGAGTGTTCTTTTCAGTGTATGCTTCGTTCTTCTAACCCCAGACATAGCGCTGATTCATTTGGCTGCAAATTCACAGTTTTGTTTCATCGCTCCACAGAACAGAATCCCAAAACTGTTATTTGCATGATTTTGTGGATATTGGAGCCGACTTTTCTTTTGGGTAATTAGTGGTGTTTGTCTTGGAATTCTGGCATAGAAACATTCTGTGATTAGTACGCGCCTTATCATGCTCACTGATATTTTAGAAATCTGGTTGCAGCCATTGATGGCTTCCATTTTCTGCCCCATCCAAGTAGCATAACCACTGTTCCTTCAACTTTGAACTTACGAACTATGCTTCCAATGGTGTCTCAAGGAACATTCAGTGCCTTCACTATCTTTTTGTATCCTGTTCCTTGTTTGTGAAGGGCGGTGATCTCTTAACGTTGTGGACCATTCTTTTGACTGTCATATTTCTAACATGCAGTCAGACGTGACACTCAACAAACCCTTAGCCAGTTCAGGTATTTCAAGTGTTCCAACTCAAGTACACCTGGTGCAACTAACGAAACCCTTGATTAATTGCATCAGGTGTGCTTAAGACAACTCCTGTTTTGCATATTTGCAGTTGTGAGGGATTCTATTCAGGGGTTGAATAAATTGAAAACTGGTGAAGTCATTATAAGTTGCATTTTCAGTTACATTTGGGGGAACCACTTGAAGCATATATCTTGCTGAGCTACTTCAGTTGCTATTGTTTGATTTACTCATTGCAAACGGTTTAAATTCTGTACATTTAAACCTGATTAATAAACCTGATTTTCAATGGGGGTTGAATAATTGTGATTACAGCTGTTTACGTTCCAGTTTTTATATAAAGTATGTTGTTATCTGCGGCTGGTCTGTACGTATTATTGTTGTGGCGTTATTCCCATTTAATGTTTCGATTGAAGCACGCCATATTTTTAAAGTCAAATGCGGACACAAAGGCATTGTGTATTAACGTTTATTGAGAGCGAGTGCGTCAAATGTTAGATTGCGATACATGTGGACACATTGTAATAATAATATATCTTATCATTCACTATTCCATTGATGTGTCTCGGAACCCTCGGTTAGTGTCTTGGATTTGAAGCAAGGTCTTCACCTCACGGTTTCTCTGGGTATGTGCATCCAAGCCTTCATGATCCACACGTTATACTGTCTGTCCCTTTGTGGGTTATAGTGATGTAGGTGAAGCGAACATCCTGATAACCTCTCTCCTTCCATCACATTGGGTTTTATGTAACAATATTTTTATTGTTTTTACATATAAAAGGTTACTGCAGTATGCAGCAATATAAGAATATAAATCAATAGAAAATAAAAAACAAGAACAGTTTGTTTAGTTGGAATATACATTGCATTATAAAGCGATCTATAAATAGGGAATCAATTGGAGACACATTGATGTAGAACAGCCCCGGACCTTTTTACTGTCACTAGTGAAATTAAATGATTCCCATCGAGATAGACCTTTCCTGAGTAACTGGTGATTATTAGCGAACTTTGTGCGTCCTAAATTGAGGTCGCTCCTCATCTGTAAATTGTCTGACATCGTTCTCGCAATCTGTTCTCTAGTTTCGGAACAAACTGCAATGAAACCGTTTCTTGTTTCGAGCGAGTCTGGGTGATACTGTCGATACCCCAGGATGTGGCATTAAATGTTGCTAATCAAGGAATAGTCAACTCAACCAGACCTGTCTGCTCTGCAGTGTATGTGTTATACAGTTTGCAGGGCTCAGGAAGCAGCCTGTGTGTAATAGAGGTAAAGTGATTTATCTGTCAAACAGCTATACGTTTTGTAAACACACATCCCAGCTGAGGGGTGGTGTTTGTGCTGGGTACAAAGAAAGGGGAGACCTGTTCAGAATACAGGCTTGGGTGGGGGGGAGAGGAGGTGCTGGTTGAGATTTGTGCTGGGGGGTATTTGTACTTTGTCCCGGGGTGTCGCGGAGTGCTGTGTCCCGGGTGCGGTTGTTGAATCTGTGGTTAAGATTGATGGTGACCATCCCACGGTTATTTTCCGATATCTAGTTTCACATTCCTGGGGACAAACCTGCTCTATGAGGTGTTGGCAAACATTGGCCTCTCTGCTATTTAACCCTCTCCGGCAGGAAGTCTCCTAGGTTTCAGCCGCCGGTGTCCTGCCTGGCTCTGTCGGGGAGTGTATGCCGGATAGGGCTTTTGTGGGGCATTCATTACACACCGGGCCCATTCTCACTCTGTAGCCAGTTTTTCTCTGAGTTTTTGATACCCATTGTACAGCGCTGCGGACTTTGTTGGCACTATATAAATAATAATAAAGCCGGTCGCCTGATTATACAGAGCTTCCCGTCCTATCCCCACCTTCCTTCTGACTGATTTCATTTACTTTGTATCTAACGTGGTACATTGCACCGTAGCTGTTCTCTTGACACAAGGGGTCTGGGGCAAGGTCCACAGATACCCGCACTTGGCATCGTTGGCATCATGTGAATGATCCTTTATCTACACATGACGTCTCTGGCCGACCTATATTACAAGTTATATATTTATATGCATTTTTTTTTTTTCACCATCCAGAACGTTGCTTTTGTTGAATAAAATAACTAAAGTTTAACAATGAAATGTAAGGGATATATGAGTCTTACGGAGGTTACAGATGCCACAATATAAGCCAGGCAATGCGGATTATCCTGTAACATGAGCGAATGTCTCATGCCACGAGTCTCTCTGTATCCCCCCCCCCCCCAATGGAAGTAGTTAAACCATTTTAGGACAGCTTGACCTCTTACTCAAGCTCCACACCTTCTCTCAGCAGCTGGAAGCTTAGCTAAGCCTTGCAAGGCCGAGCTTGGCTCAAACAGCGAGTGTTTCCTGACAGTTCCCATTTTAGCAGATAGACTTGTGAGGAATGGACACCTGCAAATCACTGAACATTCATTTATTTGTAATATTACGCGGGTAATGAACCCATTTTCTATTTATTAATAAAATCACTTGTGATACAAACTCCCATCCAGGGTCTGTGCCAGTGTAATGCTGTAAGTGTAATATATAAAACATTACTATTCGACATTAAATGAGAACACATTATTGAATGCCCAGTTTTGTGTCTAATCCCCGATTTGGCACAGTTATTATAGTTATTTTGTTTTGTTGTTATTCTTCTAAAACTAAATTAGCCATTACTGCCCTATTCCTGGGCTGTGCTAAGAGATGCTGTGGGTTAAAGGGAATTTAGCAGATTGTGAGCGCCATCTAGTGTTTGGAAACCGCTATTGTGCCTTTTACACTTATAGGACAACGCACAGAGGGTATATCCAATGTGTAAGACTGTGTGCTGTCCTTAAGGGGGTGTATCTGACACGTAGAACTGTAAACAGTCAGTAAATGGGTGTATCTGTACCGTATGCAAACTGTATTGGGTGTACCTGTAACGTGTAGGACCGTACGCGGTCTGTAGCGGGTGTATCTATACCGGGTTGGACTGCGTGCGGTCTGTATCGGATGTATCTGTATCGGGTAGGACTGTACATGGTCTGTATCGGGTGTATCTGTACCGGGTAGGACTGTGCACGGTCTGTATCGGGTGTATCTGTACAGGGTAGGACTGTGCGCGGTCTGTATCAAGCGTATGAAGGAATAACTCCATCACTTTCGACTCCTTTCGCAGAATTATGTTCTTGTTTAATTTCTGTTAGTCTATTTGGTTCGGTTCCCGGAACAAAGATTACCCCAGAGACCCATTAGAACGTGGAACGTTGAGTATCTTGTACGAAAACCGCAATGGAACTAATTAATTGAATGCTCCACTGGACCATTTTATCTACCGAACACAGGCAGCGGGACTTGGTCGTCGAGTGCCTGGAACTAATTTTGGCCAGGCACTCCCGTGAACACCAGTCATGGGCCTGCTGCCCTTTCCCTTTCTGCTACACCTACATGAACGGCGTTTGGGAGTTACAGACTACCGAACACAGGGAGCATTCTACACGGATCCATTTTCGTCTAACTTGTGTGGTTTTTGTACAAAAGCCCATGAACGGAGACCGGCTTTTTACCACAACCTCCCTGGAACTATTTTGGGATTCGACCTCGTGGCAGACCGGTCAGAACTTTTGGCGATTCCAAAACTACCGAACGGATCTGGGTGATTTTTGGATATTTTGTTCACCCAGATCCCAGCTGTCCGGGGACATGACTTTTGTGGGGTTTCCATGTATTTAGGGGTGGTTAAAAATTGTTGTGATTTTCTGTCCCTGAGAGATAATGTAATTATAAATGTGTATTCAGATAATTATCTCTTAGGCACAGATGATCCTGGGAGGGATTTCTCTGTATTTCTGAAAGAAACCCGATGTTGGGGCCTTTGCATAAAAGTCCGTGTGTGGTCCTGAATAAACCAGATTTCTCCCAGCATTAAGCCTCGGCTCATGTGTGGGGGGTTATGCGACACTGGCAACATTATACCTTGTGGATTATTGGCATTATTTTATTGGGAAAACGGCATCCGTGGCGGTGATACTTTGGCAGACCGCCACATGGCGTATCTGTATCTGTATCGTGTAGGACTGTGCGCGGTCTGTATCGGTTAGGACTGTGTGCCGTCTGTATTGGGTGTATCTATATCGGACTGTGCGCGGTCTGTATCGGGTGTATCTGTATCGGGTAGCACTGTGCACGGTCTGTATCGGTTAGGACTGTTCGCAGTCTGTGTCGGGTAGGACTGTTCGCGGTCTGTGTCGGGTAGGACTGTTCGCGGTCTGTGTCGTGTAGGACTGTGCGCTGTCTATATTGGGTGTATCTATATGGGGTAAGACTGCGGTCTGTATCGGGTGTATCTGTATCGGGTAGGACTGTGTGTGGTCTGTTTTGGGTAGCACTGTGCACGGTCTGTATTGGGTGTATTTGTACCGGGTAGGACTGTGCGCGGTCTGTATCGAGTAGGACTGTTTGCAGTCCATATGGTCTCTTATACACTGTGTGCACCAGTCAGTTCACCAAATAAAAAAAAGATGAAATTCATAAACTGCATAATTATCTGCAGTGATCTCATGCCTGAATTAAAAGTTACAGAATTCATTTTACACTTGTCGACTGTAATGAAAATCCTTCCATAAGTGTGAGAGGCCAGGCCTTTTCTCCGCCTCCCACAGGGAGGATTCCCCATTAGCCTTACAGCTATCTCCCAGACTAGAGTTACTACAACTCCCATCATCGAAACTGCAATCCAGTGCAGCCCTTGTCAGCAGAATACTATGTTTGTGGCTGATGTTGTTAATGTGTCAGGACTTAATTTAGTTTCAAAGCAAGTGCTTGTATTGCAGGCGTGAGAGTAGTTGTACAGCGCTGCATCCTATGTTAGCAGCATCTAACTACAACAATATGTTATTGTTATAAACACTGCCTGGGGTACGGTGTGTGTATGATCAGTGCTTTATCTCATACTGCTGCTGTTAATCACCCAGCGAGGGCTAGAGAACTCCACCTGCAGATACTCTGTGCCAGACGCCGATATCTCTGTGCGGGTTCCAAGTTCATTGTAGAGAGAATGCGGATATGATGATCATTGGGAGAATTTAATGATGTTATCTTCTCTCTCAGCAGGAGGTTAAACATCCTGCTTTTACAGCAGACTGCACATTCACCTTTTACCTGTGTGTACATGTATGTGTGAGTGTGTGTTTATTTTACGATTTTAATGGCAGCAAGGCAGTTGCTTCCAAGATTTAAGGCAGAATTGGTGATTTATTCCAATTAAAATCACAGACAGCGAATTTACTCGTCAATATTTTTATTGAGGAAACGTAGTGAGTGCTGTACAACACAAGGCATCCTACAGCATAAAGTGACTTTACAGCAAGTGGTACAGATTACTTCATAATACTGCTCATTCCGTTTATCTGTCCTTACCATGGTATTTAGGACAATTCGCACAATATTGGGGCAAATTCCAACCCGTTTTACTATAAAACAAACATTAAAACACCAAGTCGTCTTAAAGCTATTTTCTTCATAAAATAAATACTGGGTAATAAGGCAATTATTTTATAATCTCTAAACCTGATTAATGCTCGCCTTTGGTGCAATAGATAACATTCAAGATGAAGTTTCAGGCGGTTATTCTTTTGCTCTAAAACACGGGTACGTTATGTCAATACATGACAAGCGTCTCTCCAATTATCAGCCCCCAACTAGCCCTTAAAGGGACACTCCAGGAACCCATAGTTTGCGTGCATCGTCTTGCTTTTTGCGCCCTACGCTCACCCTCCCTCCCACCTTGCGATTACATGGGATGCCTAGTGGCAGTGCAGAGAGCGTCGTACAGAGACCGCTTCCTCATCAGCATGCAGACAGAGGGGATGGAAAATAAACTGCCCATGCGTGTTAGGAAAGTTGGTGTAAAAAATATGTTAGCAGCATGTTTGTTGAGCCCTTTGTTAGGTAGATGCCCAGGCCTGTAGGTGGTTGGTTGTCGCTGTTGAGAGCTTGGATTTTGCAAGCCATCCTTACTGGTGCCTGCTGTACAGACATACTGGGGCTTAAAGGTCCACTCCAAACACACAAAGCACAGCTTGCGGAATAGAGTATTAACAGCCATTTAGAAAATACTTATTTCAAAGTGACATCAGTACCTTTATAATTCAACACCTGCCTGGCTGTCAAAACACAGAGATTTTTTTTCCCACCTTTTTCTGTTAGCTCCAGTGAGAAGCATCTGACTGAATGTCTGAGGAAAAAGAGGAAGGGTTGCAAAGGCTGTAGACAGCAGGTGTGCAGCTTTTGAAAGCAGTTTCAGATATTTCCCCCGATGAAACATGCAGTAAAAATTCATATTCATATTTTTACTGGAGATATATCTAGCCCCTGCGCAGTGTTCCTTTAAACCATATGTAATATACAGAATGTGAGCTCTGTGATTCTCTTACACATTGCTGTGATGTTTTATTTCCGTGGAGCTCTGTGATTCTCTTACACATTGCTGTGATGTTTTATTTCCGTGGAGCTCTGTGATTCTCTTACACATTGCTGTGATGTTTAGTTCGTTGGAGCTCTGTGATTCTCTTACACATTACTGTGATGTTTTATTTCCGTGGAGCTCTGTGATTCTCTTACACATTGCTGTGATATTTAGTTCGTTGGAGCTCTGTGATACACACACTGGGCGTTCCTGAGAGGTTTATTCAGTCTGACTCCCTGATCATGTATTAGATCAATGAAATCCCCAGCTGTAGAAACACTGGCAACCTCTGGAGTGCTTTTCACGGTGATGTCATCCTGATTAGTGGTTTCAATGAATAGTTCTCTGCTAAACTTAGACCCCATGGCTTCAAATCACAGGGAGCATACAAACACCTGCAGCAGGTCGCCCCAGGTGGAGTGTACGTCTAGAAGATGTAAGGTATATATAATGAGCGTCCTGTGGGTTCGTTTTAATGAAGTGATATGTTAGAACCGGTGGGACAGAGAGCAAGCGTGTCATTATTGGTAACATTAGATGGAGCCAGCTAGTCAGAGGGCAGGCCAGCCTAGCACACACAAAACAATGCAATTCAATAACTTCCTGTACAGAATGGAAATGCTTCACAAATCCTCAGTCTCTTCCTCGCCCATAAAAGCAGTGGGGATCAACACAGCCCAATACAAAAAGTGGTTTTATTCATTAAACACCAAATGGCAAAAGGAGGTAAAGTAACTGAATTTGAAGAATTCCAATCCCCTATACCCCTAGCTGGGCTATATCCCATTTGGAGTTTAGTGTTTGTGTGCGTATAATGTAAGGCTAGTGATGTCAGAATTCCGTAAGCACAATATACACAAGCTAAGCATTGTATTTCACAACAGATAAAATCCACATAGTTTGATCCAGGGCCTCTGACGTACTCAGGACAAGTTTGTCTAGAATGTGGTGCTCCGACGTGTAGAATTCCTGCTTCCTGGTCCTGCTTTCCCTACTGTAAAGTACCCCACCAGGAAGTGACTGGAAGACTGGTGGCGGACATAGTGGCTTTGAGAGAGACTCTTTTATGAGAGCCACGTACTGTGGATACAACAGACCACGCAGCCCGAGTAGGGAACCATCCACTTTAATGTAGTGCAGTCCAGTGTGGATAGAAGTGGTTAATTATTGCTGAATCCACAGTTGCTTACTTCTTCTCTGTAGCTGTACAAAGCGGACATCCACCTCTCCCCTTGGTTTCTGAAAGAGAGGTGCAATGGTCGTTCTGCTGACACTCCGGGTCCCACCACAGGGGGCAGCGAATTTACTGCTGAGCAGTCTCTCGCTGAGGAAGTCAGACGGACATTTCGGAGGATTTAGCCAATCCCAGCGCCTGCACCAGGTCCTCACTTAACCCGCTCTTCAAGGTCCGTCTCACTGTAAGAAAAAAAGATCCAAAACTAGTGACGTTGCAGTGAGACAATTTAATAAGAGGAAAAAAACAGCTCATTGCAGTCGTTATGGTGCTATCATTCTATGAGGATCATTTTTGGACAAAAAAGTGCGGCTCACCGCCCTCTACAGATATCAGTCTTATGGAATATCTAATGGGAATCCATCCTTCTCTGGCTGGCAGTGATAGACAGGGTGCTGTGGGCGAGTTCGCCGCGGCCTATCAGTTCCAGCCATGCTGTTATGGATTCACACTTCATATCCCAAAAGTAAAAATACTCGCAGGGGGAACAACTTTGGGCGCTAGGAAGACTGCCCATTGATTCATAGCACCATAACCACTAGAATATTACAATAAGCTGCAGTGGTTATGGTGTCCCTCTAAAGAGCCATTACTGTCACCAAGTTGTCTCATTTGCAATTAATATAAACATTGCTTTCCAAAGTATCTGTTTTCTGTCAAATCTTTACTTGCCATTTCCATCTTTAGTTGCCTGTTAGCCAGTGAAGAAGAGAGGGCATGGCAGGGAGGCAGGTAAATTGCATGAAACAGTGATCACATTGTCACTAACCCTTTATAAGCAGAACAGGGAGTGAAACAGCGACACTGGGCTAGGAATGGAATCTGATTGAGAAGATCACAGATAACAGAAGGTGAGGGAGTGCTAGGGGCTCCCCCCATGACTCTGTGGATTTATATACTTACAGGACTTCCTGTTTGCTCGGGATCGCTTGCGTTCCTTGGGGTTCACAACCCTCTGATTGGGGTTTTGTGTCACGGACTGGACCAGTCGATCCATGATCTCATCAGAAGCATCTGATGTGCCTCCTGGCTCCTCTTTATTGCCAGACAGGTCCGGAGGGCTGGATCGACCTAAACCTAGGGTTTAATGATAAAGAGAAGGGTTAATGTGTAACCTGCGGCTGTGCTAGGACTGTATTTCATATCAGCCCGGGTCTATGTACGGCTCATTATGAAACTAACTATGACCTTCTCAGTGCTTAACTTGAACTCCCCCAACAGAGCAGGTTTTAGGATCTGACACAAGAGAACAGGTGGTTCTGTCAGTCACAGATCAGGCGTCGTCTAGTACGGAAGTTCTTACCGCCAGCCATACAGAGCATACATAGTGTCATGTTACCACCTGGTACAGAGTTAGTCTAACTAGCTGGGTCCCTGTAACCAGCTCTTACTTCTCACTCCTCTGCTCCTCCGTGTCTGCTGATCTCCGCTGGAGATTAAGATATTCGTCATGTTTTCGTGGCCATCTTCAGGTGACTGGCTGTGCAGCCTGGTACTGGTGATGGCTGGGCTATTTTCTGTAGTCCCCGCAGCGCCGGAGAACTTTGCCGTCTGTGGGAAAACGTAGATGGTCAGCTGAGCTAGAAGTATGGATTTAATGAGACGCTACATTCTATAAAACACCTGATCTCAGTGTCTTCAAATCAGCTTCTCAAGGAAGAAACAAAAAGGAGTTTATTCAATAAACCGGAAATTGTAAATATTAGACCAATATATGGTGGGGGGGTGACACTATATATTGACTACCATTTGCATTTTCCTGGTAAATTCTGCTAAATTCTCAGCCTGCTGTTGGCATCCAAGTGAGCAAACTAAACGTTGATTTGAACAAAACGTTATGATTTGAAGTGGCATGGCCAAATCCAGTTTGTTTTTTTTAACCCCCCTCCCGACTCCACTACATCTAATTGTCCCCCTAGTTACCCCCAAATGTCCCTAAACCCCCCATCTTACCTATTTTATATTCTTTTTTACTGCCCCTGATGGAAAATTCCAAAGAACTTTCCCACACTGTGTAAAATGACACCGAGCACTCTGATTGGTTGGCTTGAAATCCAACGAGAGTGCTGTGACGGGTAAATGTAGAGACTAATCATCCAGAGTCCTCTGAGCCTAATTGCAACCCTGCGGAGCCGAGTCTGTGCGGTGCCCTCTCTGGGTGAAGAGGCTTGGGGACCTCTAGTCACCTGGGGGGCCGTGGGGTATTTACACTTAGCCCCCGCCTGTCACCCATGGGTGGGAGCAGGGGACAATAGGTCCCTGCCCCCCTCCCCCCCACGGCCACCACCCATAAGCTGTGGGGGGGAGGGGGACAATAGGACCCCCTTATTGTAATTCAGGGCCCCCACTGCCGCTCATGGGTGGGGGCTGAGGTGGAGGACTATAGGTCCCCCCCATATTGCAATTTAGGGCCCCCACCTGCCGCTCATGGGTGGGGGCCGGACAATAGGTCCCCCCTTATTGTAATTTAGGATGCTCAGGGGTGGAGGCAGAGGAGGAGGACAATAGGTCCCCCGTTTACTTGAATAGCCCCCACTCGCGGGGCACAGGTGAAAAACAACGTTCCCCCCAGGCTAGTTAAAAGATGCCCTACCATGGAGACATTTATTTAAAAAAAAAACTGTTTACTAGACATGTCCCCACTAGCGGTATAGCGAGTAGGGGCAGATTAAACTAATACCAACTAATTTTCACTTAGTGTTAGTAAAGTTGGCTGAAAGACCAATCTTGTTTTTTCAGCCTTTTGGTAGATAACTCCCTGATACCGTGGGAATTATGGAGCTATCTACTAAGCAGCTGCAAGATGCAGCCACGGTAATGAATAGGATCGGAGTTTCATTCCGATCCGAACAAAGTCCTGAATTGTGTCCTAACACAAATGGACAAACTGCTCTCATTCTGTTATGGCAAAATTCGGTAGTTTTGCCGAGAACACTGAGGAAAGGTGAGAATTGTGGGAAAATTGCTCTGACCACCGGAAACGAAGCACACTTTGGTCCTCCACTGGTCAGAGATGGTCAGGCGTAGGAAACCTCCATAGGACAAGTAGTCCCTACTTTATCTTATGTTTTAAAGAAAACTAGAGCAGACAGGAAGAAATGGAGAAGAGAGCCTGAGAGAGGGAGAGAAGAGGAAATCGATTGGGGAAAGGTAAGTTCGGCATGACAGTGCCGTTTTAATTTGATTCAGGGTCATTCATGTGTCTTTTTAAAAAATTATTTTAAAGAAGTCTGATTTCAGGCATTTTAGATTAAAACCTGAATTCACATCAATTTACCCCCCTTTTTTTTTTAAAGTAAGTAACCCTGCAAAATGCTGCTCTGACTCCTATAATGCAAATCCACCCGACTTCGCCCTGTGTGACTGACCTGGAAATCCCGATCAGCTTTCACTGTACTGTTCTAGTCATTTCTCTTAGGGCTACCCTTTTTTTAGAAAGTATTTTCTGAGTGATTACCTCGGTTATCATCCTGCCCCGGGTCTTGTTCCTCTCACGGTACGCTGCCCGTTTCTGCTTCTGTTGAAGCACACGATCCCGCGTCGTTCTGTACTCCAAGGCAAATTCGCTGATAATCTTACAGAAATAGGTGATCTTTGTGTCTCTGGCTGCAGAGTACGTGTACCCCAGATACAGGAGGAAGGATCGGAACCTGGCAGACAGATTATATACACAAACAAAAAACACAGTAATAAGCATGGGCTTTTCAAAGACAAATACGAGGGATAGTGAAAAATGTTGTGAAACTGACAAGACTAGTTGGGGGTAATCCCACATATAACAAAGAAAGCAAGTTAAAGGGACACTACATACCATAACCACTACTGCATATGGTTACAGTGATTATGGTACAGTGAATTCTGAATTTCACCTTCATGTTGTTTACCCCAATGTGTGCACATGTTGTGAAGTGACAGTCTCTCCACTCTGGGGTGTTGCAGGATTCGGTCATAAAATATCTCTACGGAGGTTCTGAGTCGCTGTTGACTGGTAAACCTTGAATTGAAGTACAGAAAGGGCTGCAGCACTCCATGCCAGCGATTACACAAAGCAAATATTTAAATGGAAACGGAGGGAAGTTGCTCATCATTACAACAATAGCGAAAGAGTGATGGAATCCATGCTTGAAACGGTTTGACAAAGACTGGACGGGCTGCACGATACCCTCCTGGTACCATAACCAATACAATACGCTGTAATAGTCATGGTGTTTGCAGTGTCCCTTGAAAAATCTGTGTAACTTGGGAACAGAAACCATGGGGGTTCTCACCTGTTCAGCATCCGTCGGTGCACGATTTTCAGGATGACAATCTTCTCGGTGCAGCTCTTCAGAAAATCGTTCATCTTGTTCCTCAGACCAGATTTGGTTTCATGTTTTGAGATCACTTTCAGGCTGTCCCATGACTCCCTGCACCTCCTCTCCAGCTCAATCAGGGTGTCTGCCAGCTCATCAAAGTCTACCTGCATGCACAGCACAGACCTGGCTGAGAGGTGTGCCCAACAATGCAATCTGACAAAGTTGTGTTTATACATACTTTCCTACGTTTTTCTTGCTTTATTTTGGTTAGTAAATTTGTTTAAAATCGTTTGCTTTCTCATTAAAAATAAAAATAAAACAAAATTGTCAAGTGATGATTGTGCATTTAACACAGCAATGTTTGTGAATTGTTTAGTCCTGTGTTTAATGTTCAGGATTTCTTTCTGATCTACGCAGAGCTCCCCATAAACCAGCTCTGGGGAAGATCTCTGAACGATACTTGCTCCCCTAACTACCTCCTAGCTGGTGTAAAGGTTTGCAAACACCTACAGAATGCACGGAATTCCAATCTTATTCTGTGCACAAGAAAGGAGTTTAATCACGCAACACCAAACCAGAAGGAATTGCAAAGTTTGGACAAATATAGCCAATTTAAAAAATATCTACAACTGTAAAAGGGGCATCTTTTTAAACCTTTCAGTTTACGGTTCACTACCATTCAGTGCTTGGTACATAAACATGTATATCAACTTATTTATTAGTAAAAATGTACTAGTCAAATTAAAAAGACCATTCTAAAATTTAAAGAAAAATAAAGGGCATGAGTGTGTTCCTATATGCTTGTTTGAACAGGGTCCTCATCACCCTATTGTTCCTGTAACATTTTGTAAATGTTCCATTATTGGTTAATTTCTCCATTTTTATAAAATTGCAAAGTGCTGCAGAATGTGCTGGCTATAGAAATACCAATAATACTTGTGACTAGCCATTTAACCACCAGCGGGTGCCAGAGTATATCTAGAGGAAATGTCTGTGCAGTAATATTAACATTCCATTAGGGGGCAACACTGCATACAATAAGGTCTATTCCATGTATGGAGAGACTTACTTTAGATGACCTGGTGATGGCGGGTATCTCTGAGTAGAGGTCGGATGTGTCTGGGAATTTTTCGGTGACAAGGTTACACATGTGGTGAAGCAGGGTTTGTCTGTGCACGGTGTCCTTAACCTCAGACACTTTCTCCAGGTAGCTCAGATCAAAGCCTTTGGCCTAGGAAATAGCAAAGAAACGGCATGGTGATGCTTAGACCGCCTCCTACTGGCTCATCACTCCCTTAACCCCTTCATTTAAATCGACCCAATGAAAAGCTGCCATCGGTGCGACCCTTGGGGGAAGGGGCAAGATGGTGGCACACACCCGCCGTGGTGCCAGCAGTAATACATTCAAATAACAGGAATAATTCTCCCTGGACACAGTGGGGAAAATTGTTGTACGGACCTTACTGTGTTACTGGCGTTCCTTAGGGATGTAATTAATTGTTACATTCCAAGCTGATAATTGGCTACTGAGTGATCAGTCAGATATACCATGAAAGGTACAGGACATATTAAGTGCCTACAGTCCGACCCTGTGCTGCAGCTTGGCTAATATACTACTTATAGTCCACGTGAACCTGTCCAACTATGGCTGTCACTTGTAGGCTGAGAGCACTGGGAGTTGGACAGGCTAACATATTAGACATGGTGCTGGAAGAACCCCAGGTTCTGCCAACCTGTTGAGAAATAAGGAGAAGGTACACCCTAACCACTACAATTAGTGAAAAACGGTCCTTCTCTAATCCTCCAGCCATAAGGCTAATATTATAGCAGCTCTTACTGCAGTGCCCATCACCTGGCGATCAATGAATGTACATGCTGTGCCCACTCACATTTGATCCATTTAGGAAGTTGCCCACTGCCAGGAGGGACGAAAGGATCAATTTGAAGGTCTTATTTTTGGAGAGTTGTTCCATTCCTAGTTTCAGGTCATAGAGCGGGTCAGCGATCTCCTGGGGGGGAGGGGGATTATTACAGGTTAATTCTGTATTCTAGATTATCATTATAAGCATTTACATAGAACCAACAGATTTATACACTCCAAGCGTAACAATACGGTTTTAGCTATGGTTTATTACAAGCGCAGTGTCCAGGAGATGTATAGATTTGGGGGGATTAGAAGAATAAGTGTTTAGATCATTGTTTCAGAGTAAAATCAACAAAATGGCCATTTCCCCTAATTTCCCATTTATTAGAACTAGAATTAACCCATTAAACATACTGCAATTCCCAGCTCTCAGGCGTCACTTAGTGGTAACTACCTTCTCCATGGGCTCATAGTCCAGTTTAAAGGCCCAGAGCTGGAGTCGGGCTGCGAGACCACTAATGGAAGAAAGTGTCAGTAGGAACTGCTCAGCCGATCCCAATGGGACATCGGGCGTCGCAAGCTGGGCGTCCTGAATCTTCTGCTTCTCCTCTTCGGTCGGAATCATTGTGAGGATTTTCTAAACAGAGAGGGTTCATAAATGAGTAAACTGACTCAGCAGTCAGCATGGGCCATGGTTACCATGGCAACAACAAAATGTGACACAGAGGGCATTGAAGTGCTTGACACGGCTGCACAAATTATTAAAACATTTCCCAAAGATGCAGAAATTCAGTTCTTTGATCAGAAGACAGCTTGTGGTAATTGTTGCAGTCAGAGATTAGAGGTAAAGTGCCAAGGGAACCATCACTACTGCTGAGACTGGACCGACTGCTTGTCCACGAACATGGCCCAGCAAATGAAATGAGTTTTGTTGGAGGGTAACTTTAACCTGGGAAACAGCTCTCACAGGCTACTCCACACCAGATAGTCAACTACAGCTTTAGACTGGCAAAGGATCATGGGAGATGTAGTTCTAATACAACTGTGTATGTAGATTTTGGCCACAGTGTTTCTAAAACCTACCCATCCCTTGTATCTCTCTGTATTGAAATGTTCTGCAGTAGATCAGGGCAGGTAGTCAGTGGGAGATTTACCTCAATTCCTTCCTTATTTATGGCATATTCGTCAAAGTTCAATATGGCCGTCTTAATGATGTGCACCGGGGGTAGCACAGTCAGTCCAATGTTGATTGCATTACTCCTCTTGGGGTCAAGTACTACCAGGGTCTGTTTCTTTAAGTCGGCTCCTTTCTGTGAACAGCAAGACCAGATATTACACCAACAGCATCAGCCTAAGAGGAAGAAGCCACACCCCCGAGGAGCAACAGAAAGACCATTCTCCAATATTGACACAATGTATTTAGTTTAAAATTCCTCTGTAATGACTAATCAAAACTCTTTCAATAAAGACAGATGCAAGAAATATCTAGAGTTGGTGTTAAGTTCTACGTTCACATTGTAGGCAGATATTAAAGGGACACTATAGTCACCAAAACAACTTTAGCTTAATGAAGCAGTTTTGGTGTATAGATCATGTCTCTGCAGTCTTACTGCTCAATTCTCGGCCATTTAGGAGTTAAATCACTATGGTTTCTGTTTTTGCAATCCTATCCACACATCCCATGGCGGTGACTGACCTGATCTGCATGAGAGGAAAAAAAAAGCTTTAAATTTTAATGAGATGTTAACGATTTTAGATGCTTTTATCTCCTGATCTGTAAATTGAACTTTAATTACATACAGGAGGCTCCTGCAGAGTCTAGAAAGCTATTGACAGAGCAGAAGATAAGAAATTCTAGTAAACAGAATATGCAATAAAGGAAGTGTAAACATTAGATGACTCTTTACAGGAAGTGTTTAGGAAGGGTGTGCAAGTCACATGCAGGGAGGTGTGGCTAGAGCTGCATAAACAAAGGGATTTAACTACTAACTGGCAGAGAATTGATCAGCGAGACTGCATGATTATAATCTATGCACCAAAACTGCTTCATTAAGATAAAGTGGTTTTGTTGATCATAATGTCCCTTTAAACGTCCTCTTGCATATCTGTAATAAGTTAAACCATGATCTTATCAAATCAACCATGAATCTATAAAGCCAGGCATATTATACACAAAAATTATACAGCCTGGCATATTACACACAGGGAAAGGTATAAGATGGGGGTATTACACACAGGGAAAGGTATAAGATGGGGGTATTACACACAGAGAAGTTATACTATTATGGTAGTATATATAGGGAAGCTATATGATCAGTGTATTATATGGCCTGGCATATGACACAGGTTGCCAGCCATAGTCTCCCAAATCTACCAACTGGCTATTCTCACCTACCTTGCTTGTAGCCAATTCCTTTGCTTTGGACTCAAATAGATGTTCTAGTTTCTCAGTATCCACCAAAACCTTATCCAAAGATTCCCACACAGTTCCTTTACCAAATTTTCCCCGACTGGTGCCACTGGTATCTTTCATTTCCTTCCAGAAGAGTTTGAGAGTCTTCCTCTTTTTATTGAAAGTACCCGTGCAAGACTCATGTGACATGCCTGTGAAGCTAGGAGGGGCAGGTGGTGGGGGTGGAAGGTGAGAAGCTCTAGCACTTGGAGGAGGTGGAGGAAGACAAGACAGTCCAGGGCATCCAAGCATGGGTGGAGGAGGAGGTGGAAAAGACATGCCAGAAAGAGGAGGTGGTGGAGGAACAAAGTTTGCAGCTGAAGCTCGTCCAGCTGACACATTTTCTGTGTTGTCAAAGTCTAGAACGTCAAAATCTTCTTCCTCGCACAGGTCAGAAAAATCCAAGTCTTTGATCTTTAGCTCCATTTGCTGTGGGGGTGCAGACTGTTCCCACAGAACTTCGGATGATTTCTTGAATGGTATCATGAGGGTCTTCTCCAGGTTTTTAGCGTTGGTTTCAGCATCAATGCTGAACTGCGCTCTCAGGGCGGATGTGCGGTTTTCTAACACCACGTCAGTTGTGCTCTTTTTGGGAGAAATCTCATTTTCATCATTTTCTGCTTTGATTAAAGGACTCCTCCTCCTTTCTCTTGGGGACCTCAGTGGTTCATTAGATGGACAGCTTCTGGCACCAAGTAACTCAGTTTGTGGCTCTAACCCATTTTGTGTCTTGGGGTGCAGCATTTCCATCATAAATGTTTTAGAAGTGGTCCTATCCGTGGTGGGAGGGGGAACGCATTCAGGGCTTACTGCAAAAACAGAAAAATTAGCCATGAGACTACAATCCTGATCCAGGTTCAACATAGAAAGACACGTTCACGGTGAACCAGTATGGTGCGGGTACTTAGTCCGTGCTATTAAAAGATCATGCAACTAAATTTTATATACCAGGAGAAAAGCAAAGGGTTTTAGTAGAATTAAACCCAGCTGTATATAGCAAGATAACGCACAGTGTGCATCGTTTGTATTGATGGGTGCAGTAGCAGTCTTCCAATACAAACAGGTTCATTCAGTAAAAAGCTGAAATCTCAATGGCAATGCTGTGACTATAACAAAGTCGGAGAATTTTCTGATTTTTTTTTTATCCGAAATTTTGCCATTTGAGTTTAATTTCAGTAGAATTTGGAGATTATAGCAGGTAAACGCTTATTTACAAAGCTTCGAATCAGATGGCACATTGTGAGATCAGGGTCATATTTACAAAGGACACCCCCTGCTTGAAATATCTATTCTACTTTATTTCTCACACTATTTCATGCAGTGTGTAGCTAAATATGAACGTTATGGCCTCCTGTTTTGGAGCGGTTTGTCCCAATGTACTAGCTCATTTATTGAAGGCCAGGGTAAAGGTTACGCAAAGTCTGCCTGCTCCGCCCATTACGCAGTCTAGTGTAAGCATGCATCCCAACATTATCCCACTAGTGAAGACATTAATAATCATTTTTTTAAAACGAGCAACGTCTGGGCTGATTCACAATGTTAGGATTTCTGGAAAAAAGTAAAAATCGGAATACAATAATAATAAAAACAAATTCCATGAGCAAGGGGTAAAATATAAACACTACATACAAAAAGGTAAAAACTAAGAGCAACGGGTTAAAAGAAAACAACCCAAATCTATGAGCCATGGTATAGAAATTCACACACTACCAGCCAGGGGGTAACCAATCAAACACTACCAGCCAGGGGGTAACCAATCACACACTACCAGCCAGGGGGTAACCAATCAAACACTACCAGCCAGGGGGTAACCAATCACACACTACCAGCCAGGGGGTAACCAATCACACACTACCAGCCAGGGGGTAACAAATCACACACTACCAGCCAGGGGGTAACAATTCAAAAACTACCAGCCAGGGAGTAACCAATCACACACTACCAGCCAGGGGGTAACAAATCACACACTACCAGCCAGGGGGTAACAAATCACACACTACCAGCCAGGGGGTAACAATTCAAACACTACCAGCCAGGGGGTAACAATTCAAACACTACCAGCCAGGGGGTAACAATTCACACACTACCAGCTAGGGGGTAACAATTCACACACACTAGCAGCCAGGGGTAACCAATCACTAACAGCCAGGGGGTAACCATTACTACCAGCCAGGGGTAACCAAACACACTACCAGCCAGGCGGCTTCAATCACACACTACCAGCCAGGGGGTAGCAAACACTACCAGCCAGGGGTAGCAAACACTACTACCAGCCAGGGGGTAACCAATCACACACACTACCAGCCCAGGGGTAACCAATCACACACTACCAGCCAGGGGTAGCAAACACTAACAGCCAGGGGTAGCCAAAGGCACTACCAGCCAGGGGTAACCAATCACACACTACAGCAAGGGGTAACCAATCAAAACACTACCAGCCAGGGTAACCAATCACACACACTACCAGCCAGGGGGTAACAAATCACACACTACCAGCCAGGGTAACAAATCACACACTACCAGCGGGGGCAACCAATCCAAACACTACCAGCCAGGGGTAACCAATCACACACTACCAGCCAGGGAAGCAAACACTACCAGCCAGGGGGTAACCAATCAAACACTACCAGCCAGGGGGTAACCAATCACACACTACCAGCCAGGGGGTAACCAATCACTAACAGCCAGGGGGTAACCAAACACTACCAGCCAGGGGGTAACCAAACACTACCAGCCAGGGGGTAACCAATCACACACTACCAGCCAGGGGGTAACCAAACACTACCAGCTAGGGGGTAACCAAACACTACCAGCTAGGGGGTAACAAATCACACACTACCAGCCAGGGGGTAACAAATCACACACTACCAGCCAGGGGGTAACAATTCAAACACTACCAGCCAGGGGGTAACAATTCAAACACTACCAGCCAGGGGGTAACAATTCACACACTACCAGCTAGGGGGTAACAATTCACACACACTAGCAGCCAGGGAATAACAATTCACACACTACCCGTCAGGGGGTAACAATTCACACACTACCCGCAAGGGGGTAACAATTCAACCACTACCCGCAAGGGGGTAACAATTCAAACACCACCAGCCAGGGGGTAACAATTCAAACACCACCAGCCAGGGGGTAACAATTCAAACACTACCAGCCAGGGGGTAACAATTCACACACTACCAGCTAGGGGGTAACAATTCACACACACTAGCAGCCAGGGAATAACAATTCACACACTACCCGTCAGGGGGTAACAATTCACACACTACCCGCAAGGGGGTAACAATTCAACCACTACCCGCAAGGGGGTAACAATTCAAACACCACCAGCCAGGGGGTAACAATTCAAACACCACCAGCCAGGGGGTAACAATTCAAACACTACCAGCCAGGGGGTAACAATTCACACACTACCAGCTAGGGGGTAACAATTCACACACACTAGCAGCCAGGGAATAACAATTCACACACTACCCGTCAGGGGGTAACAATTCACACACTACCCGCAAGGGGGTAACAATTCACACACTACCCGCAAGGGGGTAACAATTCACACACTACCCGCAAGGGGGTAACAATTCACACACTACCAGTCAGGGGGTAACAATTCGAAATGCATCCAATCATTGCAAGCAAGGTTTAGGAATCCAAATAGTACGTGCAAGGGGTAACATACCCCCCCAAATACTAGGGGCAAGGGGTAAAAACCTAAATATCTGGAAAGGAAGCAGTACAAAGCCAATCCTGTGACCGAGCTGTTACAGGTTTGTTCTCTCCATGCAGCCCCTTGCCTGGTTCATGTTCCTCTCTGTCTCCCCGCTCCTCTCGCTCCAACGTGCTGCTGGCCGACGAATCGCTGGAGCCTGAACACGCGTCCTTTTCATTTACACTTTCATTCTTCTCCTCCTTCTCACTGAGATCTCCCTTCCCTGCATCCAGGAGAGGCCACACATTACCCCTGCCAGCACCCACTGTGCACGTTTCAGAGAACAAAGGGGAGCAATAGATAAAGTGCACACCCGTGCCCTGGCGCAACCCTTACCCTTAACATAAAATACTCCTCCGAGTGTCAGCATAACCACTGGACTGATTAACACGGATTGTGATAAAAATCTGATTACTTTCAATTAATCGGTTTAATTATAAAACATCTCCTTGGGTTCACCAATATCACTGCTTTATATAAGTATTAATTCACTATTGAATTATTTGGCCTGTGACACTAGTGGTTCTGGATGTTGCATATTGCATGATATTCCTATCTGAATCATTATGTATATATAAGCCCCCCATCCCCACCATTTCATACCTTCAAAACACGCCCCACTTCGCCCCCGTGGCTGACACATAATCCCTCCCTGCTTTCCTCACTAATATACCCCCAGTCTGGCATTGCCCACGTCTCCTGATCACATACTTTTCTTTGTTGATGTTATCTCTGTTCCAGCTCACTTACCCTCTCTGGAACTGTCCTCACTGGACGCCTCCTCCTGGACGTTGGGAGTTTCTTCTTCAGATTCTTTCTCCCCACCACGAACGGCTTCCGCTAAGATCTCCTGCCTGCCTTTGGATAATGCAGACATCTTCTCCAGCTCAGTGGCAGCCAAATTCTCCAAAAATCGGTTTCTAAGTGGAGTATCAAATGACAAACAAATCCTTATTCCAGCACCAGCCCAATGGTCAGTGTTCCCCAGTGCTGCCCATCCTGGCTATCATCGTAGTGTGCCGTGCTTCAAACCATAAGATATCGGTATGAGGTTAACATTACACACTTAATAAACGCCCAGTTAGTCCACAGCACAAACTGCTATCTATACCTCACTGGGGATTAAATGGGTTAATGACAGATTTTATACACCTTCCCAGGACTTAACACTTTTCATTTCACCGCACAACAAATTTCCCCCCAAATTGTCAGTAAAGGGTCCCTCTTTATTGCGATTCAGTGCCATTCCATCATTCACACTAAAGACAATGTGTGACTGCCCACAGACGCTGTGTAATGGTAGAGACACGGGTTAGACCTGGTAATATTAGGTTTCACACTTTCCACGCCTTATAACATGCTAGAGTGGCTACAGCCGGCAAGCGGATACTTACTGGAAACGTTTCAAAATGGGCTTATCCCCAAACACATTATTCTTCTCCTCCCTGCAGGAAGAATTCGTTAGCGCCAAGTCGTGAAGGGCGGTGAGTCTGCATGCCCAGGGATTACACTCATATTGAACACAGCATGCATAACATTACCATGGCACTGTACCCGGCTATACCATATGTCAATAAAAGCTGCCTATTACCATGGCACTGTGTCTGGCTATACCATATGTCAATAAAATCTGCCTATTACCATGGCACTGTACCCGGCTATACCAGATGTCAATAAAAGCTGCATATCACCATGGCACTGTGCCCGGCTATACCATATGTCAATAAAAGCTGCCTGTCACCATGGCACTGTGCCCGGCTATACCATATGTCAATAAAAGCTGCCTATTACCATGGCACTGTACCCGGCTATACCATATGTCAATAAAAGCTGCATATCACCATGGCACTGTGCCCGGCTATACCATATGTCAATAAAAGCTGCCTATCACCATGGCACTGTACCCGGCTATACCATATGTCAATAAAAGCTGCATATCACCATGGCACTGTGCCCGGCTATACCATATGTCAATAAAAGCTGCATATCACCATGGCACTGTGCCCGGCTATACCATATGTCAATAAAAGCTGCATATCACCATGGCACTGTGCCCGGCTATACCATATGTCAATAAAAGCTGCATATCACCATGGCACTGTGCCCGGCTATACCATATGTCAATAAAAGCTGCCTGTCACCATGGCACTGTGTCCGGCTATACCATATGTCAATAAATGCTGCCTGTCACCATGGCACTGTGCCCGGCTATACCATATGTCAATAAAAGCTGCCTATTACCATGGCACTGTACCCGGCTATACCATATGTCAATAAAAGCTGCATATCACCATGGCACTGTGCCCGGCTATACCATATGTCAATAAAAGCTGCCTGTCACCATGGCACTATGCCCAGCTATACCATATGTCAATAAAAGCTGCCTGTCACCATGGCACTGTGCCCGGCTATACCATATGTCAATAAAAGCTGCATATCACCATGGCACTGTGCCCGGCTATACCATATGTCAATAAAAGCTGCCTGTCACCATGGCACTATGCCCAGCTATACCATATGTCAATAAAAGCTGCCTGTCACCATGGCACTGTACCCGGCTATACCATGTGTCAATAAAAGCTGCATATCACCATGGCACTGTGCCCGGCTATACCATATGTCAATAAAAGCTGCCTGTCACCATGGCACTGTGCCCGGCTATACCATATGTCAATAAAAGCTGCCTATCACCATGGCACTGTGCCCGGCTATACCATATGCCAGTTTGAGGTTTGTATTAGTATTGGTCATTCAGTACGTGCCAGTGTACACCATGCGTTTGCACTGGCACATCTCTGGGTTAAAAGTTCCCTTACTGGATTACATGGGAACACAACCTGCAAATTTGCATTGACTTGAAAGATTATATAAAAAGTCAGATAATTAGTAAGTGATGTAAGCAATTCTTTGTGCCCTATGTGTAAATCACAAATAGAGAGGTAAACACAAAACTTGGAACATCTGACATGTTACAGCCAAAGTCCAGCACAATCTCTGTATAGCAAGCCTGCAGCCATGACTAGGAGCCGGCCGGCCTGCAGCCGTGACTAGGAGCCGGCCGGCCTGCAGCCGTGACTAGGAGCCGGCCGGCCTGCAGCCGTGACTAGGAGCGAGAGCTTGAGAACGATGGAATGGTAAAGTCCCATACAGGGTGGATTACAGATTAAATTTACAGCAGACTAGAGCAAGCCTATAACGTCAGACCACTCCAAATCCTTCTCGTAACAAGGTCTGGAACAGACTCCATAAAGCCATGAAAACAAAGCACACGGGTAACGCACAGGACAGAGAATGATAGTGAGAGGAGCACACAGCATACCAGAGCACGACAAGCACACTTACCAAACAGGGTCTGTTTGGTGAAGTCTGAAAAGAGAAAGGATTTCGATATATAGAGCAGAGTTTTCACACGCAGAATTATAGCAAGCTGTAAAGACAGGAGCACGCACACTGCATAGGGCAGATTGCAAAGCATTTGTCCTGCGAGTTCATTTTGATAAAAGCCCCCCATCCGGGTGCACAGTGTCTGTAGCCAACCCTCCCCAGTGCAGCGCAGTGATTACCCATCATGCAAAGCGTCAGCAGTGTTCCTGTCATTGAAAGTTATAATCTGAAATAACTGAACGTTCACTATGTAACTGACTGACCTCTGGGGGGCGCTATACTGAGCGCAGAATGCAGGAACTGTGTCTCCATCCAGCCGTAATACAAAGTGCTCTCACTAACGCCAGCCACGGCATTAATCTGCACTAAGCCGGAGAGCCCAGGCGTCAATGATTGCAGTTTGGGAAATAAAGCACAAACTATCCACTTGTGTTATCTCTGCAGAGAAGTGACAGGCGAGTGAGTGGGGGATCTTTTAAAGTCCACTCACCCTACCTAGTAGAGACACGTCTGCTCGATAATCCTTCACAAACTCCATGAATCCACAGAAAAGGAGTGAAGTAATGGGAAAGCCAAGCCTCACTCATTACTATGGAAACCAGTGACAAAAAGCTCCCATCCCCCGTCTGTTCCTAACAGGGGACATAGCCTGTGTTTAACCCTTGTAAAACCTCGCACTCTGGCTCTGAACTCAGACATGTGTACTATACATTGAAAGCTCTTCAGGTCAGACTTATTTCTTTCTAAATTATTTTGCAATAAATGTACTATTGATATTTTTGTACAAAAGACTAAAATCACATTTAAGAAAATAAAACTTTTTTTTGTTCCATGAAATGCCTGTGAACATGGCTCTCTGGCTCAGGGTCTGCTGAAGTTTCTATTTAAAGTAATATATCCACAGACCATGATGTCTGTAATGTCTTCTGTAGGAGTTATTGATATTAGTAACTCCTAAAGATTATAAAAGATACAAACAGCCTGTAATACCATACAGCGATACGCGGCAACCTGTCAATTAAATACCATACAGCAATACGCGGCAACCCGTCAATTAAATACTATACAGCAATACGCGGCAACCCGTCAATTAAATACTATACAGCAATACGCGGCAACCCGTCAATTAAATACCATACAGCGATACGCGGCAACCTGTCAATTAAATACCATACAGCGATACGCGGCAACCTGTCAATTAAATACCATACAGCGATACGCGGCAACCTGTCAATTAAATACTATACAGCAATACGCGGCAACCCGTCAATTAAATACCATACAGCAATACGCGGCAACCCGTCAATTAAATACCATACAGCAATACGCGGCAACCCGTCAATTAAATACCATACAGCAATACGCGGCAACCCGTCAATTAAATACCATACAGCGATACGCGGCAACCCGTCAATTAAATACCATACAGCGATACGCGGCAACCTGTCAATTAAATACCATACAGCGATACGCGGCAACCTGTCAATTAAATACCATACAGCGATACGCGGCAACCCGTCAATTAAATACCATACAGCAATACGCGGCAACCCGTCAATTAAATACCATACAGCGATACGCGGCAACCCGTCAATTAAATACCATACAGCGATACGCGGCAACCCGTCAATTAAATACCATACAGCGATACGCGGCAACCTGTCAATTAAATACCATACAGGGATACGCGGCAACCCGTCAATTAAATATCATACAGCGATACGTGGCAACCCATCAATTTAAATACCATACAGCGATACGCGGCAACCCATCAATTAAATACCATACATACTTAAATATACTCCTGTCAGCCAGCGAATCAGGATCAGACTTGGACAGCGAGAAATTTGAAGAGCTGTGATAATTGCTCCCATTTTCTGATCCCGGCCTGTGAATGACAGAATCAGTCAGTGTGAATTACAGCCCTCTCCAGTGGGTTAACGCTTCTAGTTACCAGTACATTGTTACATTGAACATTTCACATCAGAAGATTTGTAAAAAATAAAATAAAATAAAAAATAAAATAAAGTATTGATTGTGCGGATCTTCCTCTTATATAGTAAAATTAATATAAAGCCACTCTGCCACTGCAGTTGCCTTGTGAAGGGGTAAAATGAATGCAATCCCACAATTCCCCTCATCGTAGAACACTTCCCAAAAGAAATCACAAATTGAATTGCTATCAAATTGAAGCAGCAGAACTTGCAGGATATAAATATTAATTATCCCTAACCGCTTGGGGTGACAGCAATCAAACAAACTTGCAGTTTTCCTGGAGTCCAATATCCAGTTTATTTCAATCAGTTAAAATCATACAAATATCCTGAAACATTACCAGCAGAGTGAGCTCCACGCTGGGCTTCATGTCTACACTACAGGGCTCAGGATTAGGGCTTCAATCTACGGAGCACTTTATTTCTCTCCCAATTCTCCAGGATAATAATAATAATAAAGTATTTAACCAGGAAAGGTACATTCAGATTACTCTGGTTTTCAAGTACGCCCTGGAGATGTTACCTTAGCCCAACATCCAGGGGTTGTTACTATTATCTAATTTAATGGTACTATGATGGTAAAAGATTGAAATAAACTGAGCCTGTTCTACAAACCAATCTTTAGTATTGGACTTTGACAGAAATGTCCTCCGTGAAGTCAGTGCTTCCCTGCCCCTTATCCTTGTAAAGTACATTATGCGATTAGTGTCTCAGTCTGACCGGCAGATTTCATTCAACATCCCATGTCTGAAATAGGTGTTTGTCGCAAGACTGCTTCCTTCTTTCTAGAAACAAGACATTACTAGCTGCTGGGTAATGGTTGCAGGAGCGCTTCCTTCTTTCTAGAAACAAGACATTACTAGCTGCTGGGGTAATGGTTGCAGGAGCGCTTCCTTCTTTCTAGAAACAAGACATTACTAGCTGCTGGGGTAATGGTTGCGAGAGAGCTTCCTTCTTTCTAGAAACAAGACATTACTAGCTGCTGGGTAATGGTTGCGAGAGCGCTTCCTTCTTTCTAGAAACAAGACATTACTAGCTGCTGGGGTAATGGTTGCGAGAGCGTGCCCTTCTTTCTAGAAACAAGACATTACTAGCTGCTGGGTAATGGTTGCGAGAGCGCTTCCTTCTTTCTAGAAACAAGACATTACTAGCTGCTGGGTAATAACCAAAAAATTACTAGCTGCTGGGTAATAACCAAGACATTACTAGCTGCTGGGTAATGGTTGCTAAAGCGCTTCCTTCTTTCTAGAAACAAGACATTACTAGCTGCTGGGGTAATGGTTGCGAGAGCGTGCCCTTCTTTCTAGAAACAAGACATTACTAGCTGCTGGGGTAATGGTTGCGAGAGCGCTTCGTTCTTTCTAGAAACAAGACATTACTAGCTGCTGGGGTAATGGTTGCGAGAGCGTGCCCTTCTTTCTAGAAACAAGACATTACTAGCTGCTGGGTAATGGTTGCTGAAGCGCTTCCTTCTTTCTAGAAACAAGACATTACTAGCTGCTGGGGTAATGGTTGCGAGAGCGTGCCCTTTCTAGAAACAAGACATTACTAGCTGCTGGGTAATGGTTGCGAGAGTGCTTCCTTCTTTCTAGAAACAAGACATTACTAGCTGCTGGGTAATGTACTTACGGCTGTGCCTCTGTGCTCACATCATGTGTGGGCTCGTCTGTATTTTCATCGACGGGGTCTGTTTGCCCAGAAGCTGGTGTCAGGGATGTCTCTTCTGCTGGCGGTTGTTTTGGTGGGGAGGGGGGTACAATGCATACTCCAGGAACTATGGGTGGTTTGCTAGCAGGGGAAACAGGGGAAGAGTTTTCACTTAATGGTTTTCCTGGTGCAGATGTTGAGTTTATTTTTGCCCAAGCCTCTGCACTGGTTCCAAGTGAACGCCTTGATCTCCGAACCTCCTCGACTCCTAGAGAGTTCTTCCTGCGATCCTTTCGAGAGCCGCCTGACGATTCCTCACTGTCTTCATCCTCGAGTTTTAAAGCGTTCTGCATTATATAAAGAGCGACAATATCATTCAGAAAGTCACAGATATTATGGATATTAAACAGAGACACAAAGGCTTAATAGAAAGTATCCCTGTAAATGCATATATATGGCAGAGTCAGAATACACTGTATT
Organism: Pelobates cultripes; assembly: GCA_933207985.1. Taxonomy (NCBI): domain Eukaryota; kingdom Metazoa; phylum Chordata; class Amphibia; order Anura; family Pelobatidae; genus Pelobates; species Pelobates cultripes. Next base: position 2,964,380 of record OW240923.1, on the reverse strand, counting down.
ACAGCAAGAGTTGTTGACGCATGGAATATCCTGCCAGCACAGATGGTAGGCCTGATATAAAAGAATAGTCAGAGTGCATTAGGAGAGGAGAGTCCTGAGGCGAGTGCACTTTCTCACTAATTAAATACCCATCATCCTGCGTGTTGCCATCAGGACAGACAACACATGTAATCCCATTAAGTAATCTCCAGCAGAACTGTGAGCTTAATGCTTCAGGCCCAACTCAGGGAGAAATAAAGCCGTCCCTGCATTACTCTATTCATCAATATCCTAACAAGAACATGGATAAATATCTGAAATCAGTATACACCATCACTGTCACAATATGTCGCCACGTTCCTCAGTTGTATGAAACAGGCAGGGGGTCTAGTACCAAATAACTGGCCCATGCAGTCAGCATCATTTATTTTATTTTATTATGTAAACATCTGTCAAACATTTCCACAGCTGTTTAGAAACATGTAATTTGGAAAATTATGAATAGAGTTTCCTGCCAGAGCGTAAACACAGCTTTAAGTAATGGAGCGCAATATTCCGTTTTATATAACAGCATACTTGTGTACACTTCTGTGGATTTATCTTCTATTTGTTTTGACAAGTTTGTCATTTCGGAGGCTCAGCTTAATCAACATTAACTGCGTCAGCATGGTTTCATCAAAATGTTTTTAATCCTCATGGGAGAGGCCCCCCCCCTTTTTTTTTTTTTTCTTCTCCCCGGGTTAGAATAGGGACCGGAAGTGTTAGCTCCTGCCCGGGGTATGAGGTGGGCCTTGGGGGCTGCTGGGGGGGGGGAGGGGAATGGGGTCGCATGGGGAGACTCTGCACGCTCTTTATTTGGACAGCTCCTGGGGGGACTCTGGGAAAGGGGTGGGGGGTCTGGTGGAGTGGGGGCTGGGGGGGTACACGGCAGGGGGGGGGGTCCCGGCCCGGGGGGGTGGGCCCCGGCACGGAGAGGGCTTGGGGGGACGGGCTCGAGATGACCACACACGCTTGACATTGCCCCTAGGTTTAACTGCGTAGGGGGAGGCCCAGACGAAATGGGAACTAGACCTATGTACCTCTCACCCGGACCGCACCTTAGCACAGAATGGCTGTAGACAATCGACGAGGGCCAGGGGAGAGGACACGGGGGACCTATATTGAGACAGGACCAGTAGCTCTTATTTAGGGACACACCCATCCTCCACTCCTGCCCGCTCTGGGCCACACACGCACCCATAGACAGACTGTAACACACACTAGGACGGGGGACCAGGTGGGTGGTTAATTTAAGGGACGGAACACCCAGACCGGATTCACCCAACTAGACAGTCAAGTCTGCTTTTGTACATAGTTTCATTGTTGTGTTTGTTTAACTAGTTTCGCTCACAACCCTTTGACCACAGGGGCTACTGCCCCGCCGCGCGCCCGCGACCAGAGGACTCCGCCCCATACGTTGGCCTTCTGCGTTAGGCGAACACATCCGGGTTTCCCCCGGCGCCCCTCCCCCTCCCCCCACCGGGTCCCCGCCCTTGCCCGCGCTTCCCCCCTCGGCCCCCGGGACGCCGCTCTGGCCTCCATGTCCGCCCAGGGAACTGGGGGGTTCGCCCAGGCGCCCCTTCGTCTTTGGTCCAACAATGTCAGGGGTCTAAATACGCCGGAACGGAGGTCACATCTACTGAGAGCCCTGTGGGCGGCTCGGGCATCGGTCGCATTCCTCCAGGAGACCCATTTTCAGGGGAAAGAGGCTCCGGCCCTCCGGGATCGGAGGTTCCCCACGGGGTTCTTCGCCAACCACGGAGACGCCAAGAAAGCAGGAGTGGCTATCCTCTTCGCCAGCACCGTGCCCTTCAACTGCCTGGAGGAACTGGCCGACCCGAACGGACGCTACCTATTTATTAAAGGCACGATAGCAGACCGGCGATACACCTTCGCCTCTGTGTATGCACCTAATACCAAACAACATCGCTTCCTCACGAAAATAGCACGGCTGCTTGACGGTTTCAGGGAGGGGCTCCTGATCCTCGCGGGTGACCTTAACATCCCCATGGACCCCCGCATGGACACCTCGAGGGGGGGCAGCTCACTGTCGGCAACCTGCCTTCGGGTCTCCCAGACGGCACTTCGAACAGCAGGGCTCGCGGACGGCTGGAGGGTCCTTCACCCAGACACGAGAGATTATTCCTACTATTCCCCAGTACACCGGGGACACAGCAGACTAGACTACATTTTTGTCTCTCAAGAGTACCTCCACCTGTTGCACTCATGTGAGATCCTTCCGGCCACATGGTCTGATCACTCCCCGGTTCTGGCCGTCATGGCGTCCCCCCTGCACAAGCCCACACGCCGGCAATGGAAGCTAAATGACCAACTGCTAGCAGATGCAGTCACCCTGGCGGATGCCAAGACGGTTCTCCGCCAATATTTCAATGAAAATGATGCCACAGAGACGTCACACCTGACCCGCTGGGAAGCACACAAGTGCGTAATCCGGGGACATTTCATCAAGGTTGGCACAGCGCGAAAGAAGGAGTCGCGCAGGCTCCTAACGGACCTCCATGCGCGGGTCGCCCAGTTAGACCAAGACCACAAAGCTACAGACTCGGAGGAAGTATACAGGGCTCTATTAGACGCACGACGGGCACTACAACACCAACTGTCTAAACAACTCTCACACTCACTGCGGAAATCCAATCGCCACTTCTACGAGTTCTCCAATAAGTGTGGCCGACTGCTCGCCAGAATGTTGCAGCAGAAACGCCGCCAGAGCCATATAACTAAAATCAGGTCGCATAACGGTCTCATTACACAAGTACCTGACAAGATAGTCGGGGAATTCCGAGATTACTATGCCAAACTCTACAACATTGCACCGGACAGGACAACCGAGGAGACGCACAGGAGACAAACGAAGACTCAAGCCTACTTAGACCAACATGTCACCCGGATTCTCACACGCGAACAAAGGGAGGAACTCGAATCCCCCATTACGCTTGAGGAGCTACAGGGGGCCCTAAAAAACACCCCCCTCGATAAGGCCCCGGGACCTGATGGGCTCCCCCCACGCTACCTTAAGGCATTCGGAGAGATCCTACTACCGGAACTATTGTCGGGCCTGAATTCGCTACTGGAAGAAGGACGGTTTCAGGGGGACACCCTCCTGGCAACCATAACGGTTATTCCCAAGGAAGGCAAGGACCCAGCCGAATGCTCCAGCTATAGACCGATCTCACTACTCAACTCTGATCTAAAACTTTTTACGAAGGTCCTAGCGAACCGCATAGGCCGCCTGATCTCTACGCTGGTTCACCCGGATCAAACTGGCTTCATCCCGGGGAGAGAAGCTAGGGACAACACGGTCAGGGCTCTCAACATCCTGCACACACAACAGCGCTCTGAGCGGGGTAGCCTTCTCCTCTCTACCGACGCTGAGAAGGCCTTTGACAGGGTGGACTGGCACTTCCTTCAAGCCACGCTCCGGAAGATGGGCTTCGGCCCTAACATCCTGCGCTGGATTGCAGCGCTCTACACGACCCCGACGGCCCAGCTTCGGATCAACGGAGTCCTCTCCCCGACATTTGAGATAAAAAACGGGACCCGGCAGGGATGCCCCCTGTCCCCCCTTCTGTTTGCCCTCTCTCTGGAACCTTTTCTGGAGGCGGTCAGACGGGATGGGGGAATAACGGGGCTCACCCAAGGCGGCCGGGAACATAAGGTGGCGGCCTATGCGGATGACCTCCTATTCTTCATGGGAAGCCCACTGGTCACGATCCCTAATCTACTCTTGGCATTCGAAGCGTTCGGAGCCCTCTCCAACTTGAAACTCAACGCGACGAAGTCGGAAGCTCTTCCTATATCTCTGACACGTCAGCTGGGGGAACTCTTGCAGGCTCGCTTCCCCTTCCGGTGGTGCCCGCGCCGACTAAAATACCTAGGGATCTGGTTGACGAGGGACCTAACCCAGCTCTACCAGGAAAACTTCCTCCCCATCCTCCGCACACTCCAAGCGGACCTGATGCGCTGGGGGAAGCTCTGCGTGTCTTGGTTTGGTCGGATAAACGCAGTGAAGATGAACCTGCTGCCACGCCTGCTGTACCTGTTCCAGACCGTCCCAATAGCTCTGCCGCAGGCCTTCTTCCGATCCCTGGACTCCGCGATTCTGAAATTCATATGGTCGACGGGCCCACCGAGGGTGAGGAGGGCGCAGCTCATCCTCCCGAAGCACCGTGGAGGCACAGGATTGCCACATATCAAGGGATACTACCAGGCCTCCCACCTCTCCCGCATCATCGATTGGCATGTGTCAGCCACGGACAAACAGTGGGTTCAGCTGGAGCGGACATGGGCGCGGGGACGGATCCCGCCGGTGGTCTGGACGCGGGTTCCGATGCGAGACCAGGAACTCAGTCGCCACCCCTTCATTGGGGAGGGGGGGGCCCGGCTCCTCCGGGAGTGGTGTACCAGGACAGGGATGAAAACCTACACCGCTCTGACAGCACAATCCAGACCCACGGGCCTGCTTCACTTCCGTTACCAACAAGTTAAGCATTACTACGCCACCCTCCAAGGGAGACAGTTACTGCACAGAGACCCCACGCAATTTGAGACTTACTGTTCCAGTGAAGAACACCTGACCCGCGGGATATCGATGCTCTACGCAATGCTCCTGGCTGCTGACCAGGGAGCGCCAGCTCACTTCCACGCCAGGTGGGAACAAGCAACAGGGGTCGCCCTGACGGACCAGCAATGGGAGAAGGTTCACATTCTCACGCACCAGGGGATCCTAAGTACCAAAATGAGAGAACTTAACTACAAAGTCCTGACCTGCTGGTACAGGACTCCGTCCAAACTGCGGTCCATGGGACTAGCAACTGACGACTCATGCTGGCGATGTAGAGCCGCTGAAGGTACAGACCTGCATGTCTGGTGGGCATGCCCCCGGATCACAGGTTACTGGCAACAGGTACATGACAAACTCTTGGAAATCCTTGAAGAAGACATTCCCATGGAGCCCTTGCCCATGTTACTCAACCATACGCAAATGCCAATATCACGCTACAAAAAATCTCTAATTCGGCACTTCCTCAACGCCGCCAAGAGCCTGATCCCCGCCAGATGGAAGTCGACCGATGTCCCCACGCTATCTCAATGGCTAGATAAGATAGACGAGATATACAAGATGGAGACCCTCACGGCAGAGCTCCGGGGAACACAGGAACGCTGCACCCGACTGTGGACCCCCTGGATCACTTTCATGGCGGACCGGGGACGGGGGTCGCCGGCCCATTGGGGGTCCGGGGAGGAGGCTGGTGACGGCCGACGGGTGGACTTGGGGGGCACTGGGGCATGAGGCGCCCCCCCTCCCCTTTTTTTTTTTTCTTTTTTTTTCTCTTCTCTTCTCTTCTCTCTCTCTTCTCTTCCCTGTCCCTCTCCCGCGCCAGCGCCTGGGGGGACCCGGCACACCCACCTATTAACACACGGGCTCCGATACATTTGGCCTGAACCCCGCCCATACAAGACACACACCACACAACCCGGATCTGGTCTTGACGGGGATCAGGCGCCCCACGCGCACATCGTCACCAACCCAGTTCACATAGGCGACTATGAACTAGACTGAGACTGAGTAGAGAGAACCACACTAGATGCACATAGTCAGCCGGAAGCCCAAAATGGAGCCCGCCACGCACGCACTGGCCCTACGGGGGCGACCGGGGGGTCCCCGGGGGATGGAGGGTTCACATGACACCACCAGGCCCGGACATCTGACGGCTCTAGGGGGACCAAGACGACCTGGACGTGGCCCCGACTCAGCCACCCGAGAGAGCGGCCGGCCCTCGGGCCGCTTGCCCCAGCACAAGATCTGGGGGCTGCAGGAGACCAAGAGGCGCCCCTCTCTCCTCAGGGGGGGCGCGGGGGCGCTTTGGCACCCAGGCCCGCACGAATACCTCCCCCCCTGGGGAGGGAAGCTCAACCCGCACCTCAAACCAGTGTGCCCAGGCCCAACCGCGTCACAAGGCACATACTCACCTATCTTCCACCTCACCCATAACCTTCCCCACAGAGGACCCGGGGCTGGGGGGCGGGGGATGGGGGGGGGGAATGGGAGTAACGGTGCCCCTACTGGCCTTGGGGGGGTCATACCTGCCGCCTGGGAAGAACCAGGCCACTAACTGAGCAACAGCAGTGGGCTCGCACCCCAGTAAGGGTGGTCGATACGGGAAGGGGTTTACCAAAAGGTGTTATTAGCGTAACATTGTTATGGAAATATATGTTTGCACTGTTATTTCTTGTCAAACCACAAAACTAAATAAAGAATGTCAAAAAAAAAAAAAAAAAAAAATGTTTTTAATCCTACGTCTGCATGGAGGATCACAGTAAGCGCGCCACGTACTTCGAATGTTGCTATATAACGATACCTTAGCTCTGGGGTAAATATTCTGTCTGAGCGCAGAGAGATAAGGACTCTGATCATACTATGCTGTATGCAGTACAAGCCCAGAACATGACCATACACAATGACAACATTTAGACAAGCATTACACATCACTCATTTCTGGACCAGAGAAACAGATTTTTCTGTTGTATTTGTGGAATAATCAGTAATATTGACGCAGGATTTCCATGGGGTTACATGGATAGACTACGAGGAATCCCATGTAAGTGGGAGTGAGTGAGCAAGGTTGGAAGAAGCAGGATGTGCCTCACACTAACCTCATACATGCCGAGTCGTTGCTTCAGGTCCGGGTCTGTCGCCTTGTTATTCAGAATGCGTTGAATGATCTTTTCCATTCCCTGCTGTTCGAGACAGTCAGTAACGTCGTAGAATGAATCCTGGTCAGGCAGAGCAGCCAGCGTCTGGGAAACAAACAGTGGCCATATTAGCAGGAACGAGTCATGGACACAATGAGGAATGAGACTGTTAGCTCTTCTGCTTATTTATGTCTATAACAGACATCACCAATGTTAATCACCTGTTTAACGCCGCAATGACACACATCACTTCTAAACTCATCATCTAGACACATTATCTAACCGTTCAAGAAACAATGGCCGAAAACGCTTTCTGACTTAATTCACACTTTAGTGAATAATGATGTTCATTATGCTGGGTATGTTCACATTACTCACTTTTTATTTAATTAATAGTTTGGTTCCATATCCTGCACTAATACTGCTGTGCTAGATTCTATTAGACTGAGGTGGTTTCTAGGAGTTGTAGTCCGGCTGGAATTTTCAATAGCAGAGAGCTGGTAAGAATACTCACTGCAGACGTTCCACAGACTGGGAATTTGCAGAAAATGCAGGAACGTCAAATAAGAGTAATATATTTAATTTATTGTGATTGCATACATTTTCATTGCATAATCTATATAATTCAATCATTAAAAAACATCTACAGTGCAATTGGCCTCTGTCATCCCACTGGGCTACACATGGTCAGAGGAGACAAGCTGGGCTGGTGAGATTTGCAGACACAGACACAGGTTTTAGGTGCTATAAAAATCAGAGCAGGTCCTGTTCTCAAACAGGATATTGGAACGGTCTCAATGGGAGGCATATAGAGGGTTCCTTTCTAATCGTAACACTAATCGTCAATCTCCGTAAATATTCAGATCATGTCACTTTGATAAATCTCTCCCGATATTCAGATCATGTCACTTTGATAAATGGATAAAATTTCGCTATCCATTTCCAGAACCAGCATGAATAGTGCGTCAAACTGCTTCCAGCGCAGCATGGAATAGAATCTGGAGCGTGTGAAATAAATTGGGCGCACTGCGGGGACATATAAAATAAAGCTTTGATTGACCAGGGCCCTTACCTTGTTAATGAGAGTCATGGAAAAGACCAGCAACTCGGAATCTGCTCCGTTCTTCTCCTCGAGAATGTCTATGAGGTTTGACCAGCTTTTGGTACCTGGATAACAATACATTCAGTCCATTTAAACTCCCTTTCCATAACAAACTACACTCACACCCCTGGCTGACACTAGCGTGGCATTCCCTAATAACTTGTAAAAAAGTGTTTGTATTCATTTAAAATTCCATTTACGGCCCGATCCAGCAGAGATATAAAAGTGTCTCTTCCCTCTACAGTGTCCGGCTGAGGCAGGCATGGGAGGGCTGAACCTAAGATAAACCTCAATCGCAAAAAGAGACCACAATACGGTGATAGCTCAGTGGTTAGTGCAACAACCTCTCCGAGCCATAGTCGTCTTATCTCCCATCCAATCTATTGAATCATTTACTGATTAACGATAGCACTTAGATCACGAAATTTAGAAACGCTAAAGACTAAGGCGTTGGCTCCTGATTATTCTGCCAGCCATATTGATAGCGGTGAATGTATGCTCAGTTGTTTGTTCTAGCAAGGGAAGCTCCTCGGAGAGAACATGAAAGGGTTAACACAACTTACCACGGTTATGATCTACAGTGTTCACTGCTTTAATGAGCAGGGGCGCATTACTGTCAGCATACTCCACAAAAACTATCAGAAGCTTTAGTGCCGTTTTCACCACAAGCCGGTACTAGAAGAGAGAAGACAATCTACGATCACACCAGGTTTATGACTGCAGAAAGCAGCGCAGCACACCAACATAATGCCAACTTACAACAAGATATGTGTTTACATGTGGTGTGGACACCACCTTGATATCAGGTGTACGAGTGTATCGCAGAGGGTGAGAGGGTATATTAGTGTATCACAGAGGGTGAGAGGGTATATTAGTGTATCACAGAGGGTGAGAGGGTATATTAGTGTATCATAGAGGATACACATTTTAATTTGATTATTTGCCGCGTTGCGCGATTACCAGTCAGCTCACCGGGCTGCCGCACAGCGTGTACAGCCACTGTATGGTATCGTTGTGATTGATGACCCCATTCATTCCATCCACAAACAACATGATCTGACTCAGAGCTGTGGGAAGGAAGCAAGACACCATTATCCACTGCGTGTGAGTATCACAGAGCTCTACAGCAATAAAACCCACAGCAATGTGTAGTATGAGTATCACAGAGCTCCACGGCAATGTGCAGAATATGTATCACAGAGCTCCACATCAATGAAACTCACAGTAATGTATCACAGAGCTCCACATCATTAAAACTCACAGTAACGTGCAGAATATGTATCAGAGCTCCACATCAATGAAACTCACAGTAATGTATCACAGAGCTCCACATCATTGAAACTCACAGTAACGTGCAGAATATGTATCAGAGCTCCACATCAATGAAACTCACAGTAATGTGCAGTATATGTATCACAGCGCTCCACATCAATGAAAGTAACTAACAGTAATGTGCAGTATATGTATCACAGAGCTCCACAGCAATGTGCAGTATATGTATCACAGAGCTCTACATCAATGAAAGTAACTCACAGCAATGTGCAGTATATGTATCACAGAGCTCCACAGCAATGAAAGTAACTCACAGCAATGTGCAGTATGAGTATCACAGAGCTCCACGGCATTACGGTGAGGTTTCTGTGTTTCTTTTGCTGTAAAGGTCTGGTATTCCCTCATACACCACCATTTCTAAGCCTCCTCACAAGAAGCACACTTGGATCTGAAATGAGGAATTTGGGTCCTGTGGTGGGGTGTTACAAATCAACCCAAATTACTGAAAACATGGCAGAGGTGTGTGAGTGGTGGAATCGTTTGGGCTCAGCGTTGGCAGACTCCAGGCCTCCAGGCAGTAAAACACAGCATTTCTAGTGATAGTCATTGGGGAGGAGCGACACGTTTCACCTACCTCTCAAGATGTAGTTTTGGTAGTTCTGGTCAGCCTCAGCCCCCACTTTGATCAAACATGTTAATCCCTCGGAGTTGACAAACTCAGGTACCAGATCTTTGTCTTCCTGGAGAAAGGGTTAGGAATTAAGAGAATATCACTCACCAACACTTCCATTCTCACCAGTAATAATAACCTTTATTGTAACAGAGAGAGAATGTATCCATTAAATCTACCATGGGATCAATCTATCAACGTATCAATCGATCGTTATCCACTAAACTAAGAATTGCTGGAAAGTCAAAGAGAATAGAACATATTAGACCAAAATAGCCAAACTAGAAACGTATCTGACAGACTTATTGCAGCTGTTTTCGCCTTCAATTTGAAATTCACAGTGAATTTCCAGCAGTTCTCACTGTAGTAAATGCCGTGTTTGAGGCAGAAGTTATAGTGTCTGCTTGCAGGGAGACACAGTGTAAGACCACACAGCCGGTAATCCCCACCTGAAACAGCTGCTTCAGAGAGAAGAGGGATCTCCGCAGCTCTGGACCATTGGAATTGTAAAGCTTTTCTGAAAAAATAAAAGAACAAGAGTATAATCCATGGACAGCGGGAATTTACACTATGATCAGTTACAGCCTGAATCACGTGCAACCAGAAGGTGCAGCCCAACTTCAATAAAATATTTTAAAAACTGACCACTTACCTAGAACAGCGTGCGCTCTAACAGCCTTACCTAGAGCAGCGGGCGCTCTAACAGCCTTACCTAGAGCAGCGGGCGCTCTAACAGCCTTACCTAGAGCAGCGGGCGCTCTAACAGCCTTACCTTGAACAGCGTGCGCTCTTACAGCCTTACCTAGAGCAGCGGGCGCTCTAACAGCCTTACCTAGAACTGCGTGCGCTCTAACAGCCTTACCTAGAACTGCGTGCGCTCTAACAGCCTTACCTAGAGCAGCGGGCGCTCTAACAGCCTTACCTAGAGCAGCGGGCGCTCTAACAGCCTTACCTAGAACAGCGTGCGCTCTTACAGCCTTACCTAGAACTGCGTGTGCTCTAACAGCCTTACCTAGAACTGCATGTGCTCTAACAGCCTTACCGAGAACAGCGCACGCTCTAACAGCCTTACCTAGAACAGCGGGCGCTCTTAACTGCCTTACCTAGAGCAGCGGGCGCTCTAACAGCCTTACCGAGAACAGCATACGCTCTAACTGCCTTACCTAGAACTGCGTGCGCTCTAACTGCCTTACCTAGAACTGCATTCGCTCTAACAGCCTTACATAGAACTGCGGGCGCTCTAACAGCCTTACCTAGAACTGCATGCGCTCTGATTGCCTTACCAAGAAAAGCGTGCGCTTTAACTACCTTACCTAGAACTGCGTGCACTTTGATTGCCTTACCTAGAACTGCGTACGCTCAAACAGTCTTACCTAGAATTGTGTGCACTCTCACTGACAGCTGGGTCCGCAGGATCAGAGTCGGTCGTCTGCCTTTGCTGTAAAGAGACAAAGAAAGTGGTTTTGGGTTTGTGATGCTGAGTTTGAAGAGGGCAGTGCCCTGCGATGCTGGGCGGGTAGAGGGCAGTGCCCTGTGCTGTGATGCTGGGCGGGTAGAGGGCAGTGCCATGTGCTGTGATGCTAGGTTTGAGGTGGGCAGTGCCCTACACTGTGATGCAGTGTGTGAAGGAGCAAGTGCCCTGCGCTTTGATACTGGGTTTGAGGGGGACAGTGCCCTGCGCTGTGATGCAGTGTGTGAAGGAGCTAGTGCCTTGCGCTGTGATGCAGTGTGTGAAGGAGCTAGTGCCCTGCGCTGTGATGCTGTGTGTGGGGGGGGCAGTGCCCTGCGCTGTGATGCTGTGTGTGAAAGGGGGCAGTGCCCTGCGCTGTGATGCTAGGTTTGAGGTGGGCAGTGCCCTGCGCTGTGATGCAGTGTGTGAAGGAGCTAGTGCCCTGCGCTGTGATGCTGGGTGGGAAGGGGGCAGTGCCCTGCGCTGTGATGCTGTGTGTGAAAGGGGGCAGTGCCCTGCGCTGTGATGCTAGGTTTGAGGTGGGCAGTGCCCTGCGCTGTGATGCAGTGTGTGAAGGAGCTAGTGCCCTGCGCTGTGATGCTGGGTGGGAAGGGGGCAGTGCCCTGCGCTGTGATGCTGTGTGTGAAAGGGGGCAGTGCCCTGCGCTGTGATGCTAGGTTTGAGGTGGGCAGCGCCCTGCGCTGTGATGCAGTGTGTGAAAGGGGGCAGTGCCCTGCGCTGTGATGCTGGGTGGGAAGGGGGCAGTGCCCTGCGCTGTGATGCTGGGTTTGAGGGGGACAGTGCCCTGCGCTGTGATGCTGGGTTTGAGGGGGACAGTGCCCTGCGCTGTGATGCTGGGTGGGAAGGGGGCAGTGCCCTGCGCTGTGATGCTGTGTGTGAAAGGGGGCAGTGCCCTGCGCTGTGATGCTAGGTTTGAGGTGGGCAGTGCCCTGCGCTGTGATGCTAGGTTTGAGGTGGGCATTGCCCTGCGCTGTGATGCTGTGTGTGAGGGGGGCAGTGCCCTGCGCTGTGATGCTGGGTGGGAAGGGGGCAGTGCCCTGCGCTGTGATGCTGGGTTTGGGGGGGGGGGCAGTGCCCTGCGCTGTGATGCTGGGCTTGAGGGGGGGCACTGCATTCTGATGTACAGAATAAAAACAGCTGTTTCTGTGTTTAGGATGGAATGATAAGATAGTGTTGGTGTGTTCTTTCATTTGTCCATAAGGGGGAAGGGAACACATAGGGCCATTTACTTGGTAGTCACGTTGTAACCTGCACCATCTCTAGAGGGACACAGGGCATTGTAAGGGCAGGTTTACATATTAATCTATAGAACTTTACAATCGGATTTCAGCCTGAGATCTTGATTATAAAAGCCAATGACATGAGATGAAGTTTTCAGGAATGGGGGTCCAGGGACAGGGGCTATAAATATGTTATATTACTGTGAGATCTCCTAAAAGCCCCATCATCTTTCATTGCAGGAACAAGGAGTATTTGTTAACACAAACAAGACAGCTGGCCCATTCAGTCCTAGCAAGGACACTGAGCGAGGGCAGAGAAGCTGCTCCTACCACCATGTCTTCCCGGACACCTCCAGTCTGCATGCTGATGGGCCTCATATGAAAAGTGCTGCCCAATAGTTCTCATCCTACAGGAAGATATCCATTCGTTAATCGGGCTTGCAGGATACAGGTGAGCACTTTTCATGTGAGGACCGTCGCACAGACAAGTGATGTGTCCAGGAAAATGTGGAGGATCTGGTAATCTTCAGGGACCGTAAGCCTTAAACTAAGAAGAAAACAGAAAGCAGAACATAGGATCACCCCATAACTGTGATCAACAGGATGGGGACATAATGCAGCATGTTTATAAAAGAGCTACAATGCAGGATATGTCCACATAATGAAGGAAGTCAATAGAAAAACGGACACAAAGCATCGTTTGAATATCAGGAAGTAGTGTTATTACATCAATGTGCGCTAAGTGGCACATTGCTGCATCTACATTCCACATGATCCCCTCGGTGGCTGGCAGGGAGGTCTGGCTGTTGGTGATAGGAGTTGCTACCCCTCAGTAGGTGTCAGCACAAGACTCGTCCAGTGATTAAACAGCACAGAAAGAAATCAACTTTCGATGTAAATCTGACAAAACAGGCTTTGCTGGTTTCCTAAGGACCCCATATTGGTTTAGGATTAGTTTGCGCTTTCATTTGTATCGTAGTAATAATTACAGCGAGTGTTAAACCTTCAGAACCCACGATAATGTGCAATAAATTGTGATGCTGATTGTCCAGGGTTGTGTTTAGCTTGTGCTGGCTCTGCCCCTGATTTGCCTCCTTGATAGTCACAGCCAATCCAATGCTTTCCTATGGGGAAGCATTGTGACTGGCTCAGATCACCACTTCTGATGATGTCAGCCAAGAAGGCAGATCAGGGGCAGAGCCAGCAGAAAACTGGAATAAAGGAATATATTTAGAGGGGTAAGGGGGCGCTACAGGTTTGCCTTTCTGACCATATAGTGTTCCATTAATCATTGTAAAGGTGGGTAGTTAGTCACTGGCCATTTAGACAGCGTTAACCCTATAGATTTCAGAGAAGGGAGCTTTCTCAGCTCTCCAGTGCTCACAGGGTAAAGATGTTGTGGCCATCTCCAGATCTATCATTAGCACAAGTTCTTGGCTTAATCTTGCAGAACGCGGCTTCCCACAGTGACTCAAGTCTTCTAAGAATACCAGCAATGACAGAGAGAAATATTATGACTCATTGCAGGGAAACAGGATGGAGAGTTCATCGGCCAGCGAGATCATTCACCGCTAGTGCAAGTTTTTCACTGTATTCTTTCCAGGGATCTCCGATATCCATCCAGAAACAGCCTACTGGTTAGATCTCACCGGGCTTAACTATCCGACTGCTAGTGATGTGCCCACCCTCTGGCACTCAGAGGGTTAACACGGACCATGGCGTGTTGCCTGCCACAAGCAGAGCGCAGTCCCTTTCATATAATGATCTTCATGGTTCAGCACTGAGCACAGCAGACAGACACGTTTTACAGGCCACGACGCTTCTGGCATGACAGCCACTGTGGTTTATCCCACAAGCTGATCAGCATTTCCAATGATGCTGGGAGTGCTGGCGTTGGCTATAATTAGCTGTTTAATGGCACACACAGCTTCCATTGTATGCAGCTCCTGTAAACAGGTTTACGACATTACCAAATAGTGCTGTGTACAGGGGTGTATCGGCTCCCCTCACCTGGTTTTCACAATCTCCGAATATGCCAGGAGAGATACTGTTACATGAAAACAACATAAACTGGGTATATAAAGTATCCATCTTGGAGCGACGTGTGCCAGCATTCTAAACCGTATCAAGATTAGATGATTGTAAGCTCTTGTGCATGCAGAATGCAGTGCTAGCGAGGTGTTTAATGTGTACATATACCCACATGTCTGGCACATTGTTTGTTTTCTCTAGGAATCCGGTTTCCATGGCCAGTCTCCAACATGAGGAACAGCAAGCGGGCGGCCCACACGCGTGACTTTTACTTTGTGTAACAAATAAACACAGGAGACACACCTGGATCTGTGTGAATTCCCACCAAAGAGGGTGGGACACAGAGAGCATCGTAGGGTGGGGAAGACTGGTGCTGCCACCTCATGGAAGAGGATGTCACAGATCTCTCAGAACATCCACCATCATTGAAAAAGGAGGAATAATCCCGACAGGTCCAACACCAGACAAAAAGAACCCACCTGCCAGGGACGTCTGCATCCAGAGAAAAATGCTTTGTATCCCTGCTGGTGAGACATCATTAAATGTCCTCGGCGTACCAGAAACAGATTGATTTGCACAGGAAGGCTAATGACATAGAGTTTCTCCTGATTTATCTAATATATACTAAACTTTTGGCTAGCACCAACTACAGTAAGTTTATTTCTGCCAACTCTTAGAATGCAGAAAACAAAGAAACCTATGAGTGTAAATAAATATTGTACTCATTGAAATGTGAAATCATAGTGCGAGATGTTAACGTTACACAATACACCCAACCATGTAAACCGGCTGGTGATCTGCGCTGGAAACAATAAAAAAAAACAAAAAAAAAAACAGTATTACCAATAAACCCCAAAAATGATACACTACTTACAATTCGTATTTCAATAAACTCAAGATATGTCCCTTGTCATTAGAGCAAAGTGTTCAGCCTATGCTAAAATAAGAAATGTAACCAAATCTCTTTCAGCTCCATGTCTTCCACTCCCCCCCGGCAGGATGCAAAAATAAAAGAGTGTCAGGAATGTCCAACTGGACCCAGCGGCATTAAAAGGTTTCACTGCAAACCAGTACGGAAACTGAGCAGTACTAGGAGACAGATACCGCCTCTGTTATAGTGTACGGGGACATTGAGCAGTACTAGGAGACACATACCGCCTCTGTTATAGTGTACGGGGACACTGAGCAGTATTAGGAGACAGATACCGCCTCTGTTATAGTGTACGGGGACATTGAGCAGTACTAGGAGACACATACCGCCTCTGTTATAGTGTACGGGGACATTGAACAATACTAGGAGACACATACCGCCTCTGTTATAGTGTACAGGGACACTGAGCAGTACTAGGAGACACATACCGCCTCTATTATAGTGTACGGGGACATTGGGCAGTACTAGGAGACACATACCGCCTCTATTATAGTGTACGGGGACATTGAACAATACTAGGAGACACATACCGCCTCTGTTATAGTGTACAGGGACACTGAGCAGTACTAGGAGACACATACCGCCTCTATTATAGTGTACGGGGACATTGAGCAGTACTAGGAGACACATACCGCCTCTATTATAGTGTACGGGGACATTGAACAATACTAGGAGACACATACCGCCTCTGTTATAGAGTACAGGGACACTGAGCAGTACTAGGAGACACATACCGCCTCTGTTATAGTATACGGGGACATTGGGCAGTACTAGGAGACACATACCGCCTCTATTATAGTGTACGGGGACATTGAGCAGTACTAGGAGACACATACCGCCTCTGTTATAGTATACGGGGACATTGGGCAGTACTAGGAGACACATACCGCCTCTTTTATAGTGTACGGGGACACTGAGCAGTACTAGGAGAAAGATACCGCCTCTGTTATAGTGTACGGGGACATTGAGCAATACTAGGAGACACATACCGCCTCTGTTATAGTGTGTGGGGACATTGAGCAGTATTAGGAGTCGCATACCACCTTTGTTATAGTGTACGGGCACATTGAGCAGTATTAAGAGACACATACCGCCTTTGTTATAGTGTACGGGGACACTGAGCAGTATTAGGAGATACATACCACCTTTGTTATAGTGTACGGGCACATTGAGCAGTATTAGGAGACACATACCGCCTCTGTTATAGTGTACGGGGACATTGAGCAGTATTAGGAGACACATACCGCCTTTGTTATAGTGTACGGGCACATTGAGCAGTATTAGGAGACACATACCGCCTCTGTTATAGTGTACGGGGACATTGAGCAGTATTAGGAGTCGCATACCACCTTTGTTATAGTGTACGGGCACATTGAGCAGTATTAAGAGACACATACCGCCTTTGTTATAGTGTACGGGGACACTGAGCAGTATTAGGAGATACATACCACCTTTGTTATAGTGTACGGGCACATTGAGCAGTATTAGGAGACACATACCGCCTCTGTTATAGTGTACGGGGACATTGAGCAGTATTAGGAGACACATACCGCCTTTGTTATAGTGTACGGGGACATTGAGCAGTATTAGGAGACACATACCGCCTCTGTTATAGTGTACGGGGACATTGAGCAGTATTAGGAGTCGCATACCACCTTTGTTATAGTGTACGGGCACATTGAGCAGTATTAAGAGACACATACCGCCTTTGTTATAGTATACGGGGACATTGGGCAGTACTAGGAGACACATACCGCCTCTATTATAGTGTACGGGGACATTGAGCAGTACTAGGAGACACATACCGCCTCTGTTATAGTATACGGGGACATTGGGCAGTACTAGGAGACACATACCGCCTCTTTTATAGTGTACGGGGACACTGAGCAGTACTAGGAGAAAGATACCGCCTCTGTTATAGTGTACGGGGACATTGAGCAATACTAGGAGACACATACCGCCTCTGTTATAGTGTGTGGGGACATTGAGCAGTACTAGGAGTCGCATACCGCCTGTTATAGTGTACGGGGACATTGAGCAGTATTAGGAGACACATACCGCCTTTGTTATAGTGTACGGGGACATTGAGCAGTATTAGGAGTCGCATACCACCTTTGTTATAGTGTACGGGCACATTGAGCAGTATTAAGAGACACATACCGCCTTTGTTATAGTGTACGGGGACACTGAGCAGTATTAGGAGATACATACCACCTTTGTTATAGTGTACGGGCACATTGAGCAGTATTAGGAGACACATACCGCCTCTGTTATAGTGTACGGGGACATTGAGCAGTATTAGGAGACACATACCGCCTTTGTTATAGTGTACGGGCACATTGAGCAGTATTAGGAGACACATACCGCCTCTGTTATAGTGTACGGGGACATTGAGCAGTATTAGGAGTCGCATACCACCTTTGTTATAGTGTACGGGCACATTGAGCAGTATTAAGAGACACATACCGCCTTTGTTATAGTGTACGGGGACACTGAGCAGTATTAGGAGATACATACCACCTTTGTTATAGTGTACGGGCACATTGAGCAGTATTAGGAGACACATACCGCCTCTGTTATAGTGTACGGGGACATTGAGCAGTATTAGGAGACACATACCGCCTTTGTTATAGTGTACCACATAATTCAGAGAAAGTATGAGCCAAAGGAAGAGTGAGGTTTTTTTTTTTTTGTTTTTTTTTTATTTAAACATGTCACGGTAATTAAAATTTTGCTGAGCCGCACAGATCTCCATGAATGGATGCTGCAGGTGTTCCTAACGAACGCTTGATTAGGAAGTCTCAGTGCCTCTGCTCAGACAAGTACAGTTTGGCTTCTGATTCCCAAAATACACATCGATGGAACGTAGCCTAGAGGATGAGGAGAGTCCAATTCCCCAAATATCAGCAGCTTCTGAGAGGAAGCAGCTATTCTGGGCCCCCCTTCCCCTCGCCCTGAGCAATTGCTGACCTAATCGTCATGGTTACAGCACTGCATTCAGACTGTCCTAAGAAAAAAGCTAAAGCAGTTTGGGGTTGGATAGAGAGTGGGGTCCGCGCTGAAACAGCAGAAGCGCCAAACAGGAGGTAAACACGCTGAATGGGATTTTAACAGAAAAGCTCCTAATTTACAAACACTGCAAGATAAATGTAAAAATATAAATAAAAAAAGGTTATAAAATAAATTCAAAAAATGGCCATGCTTTAAAAGTCCCCAATAGATTTTATAAAACCACAAGAAAAAAATTTGAACTGTCCCATGTTTCAGAAGCGAAGCAATTAAACAGAGGAAGATTCTATTCTATTGAAGGCAAGTGAAGGTCACATCCCACCAGCGAGGCCGGGTTATTGCAGTGCTGTGTGTACACACAGAGGGAATGAATCTTACCATGTGGAGTAACGAGTGGGTGCACATTGGTTTGTTATGTTTTTACAGCTGCCAACATATTCTGCAGCACAGTGCAATGGGCAGCCAACATTATAGGGCACATGAGCTCACAATCTATAGAAAGTATCCACAGATAACCCTGTGCTGAATACAGGTCAGTAGACAGAACAGACTTCTGAAAAATAAGTGGTTCATCCGTAATCCTAAACCAGACAGTTCCTCCTCGGTGTGTTAATCCATTGTGTTCGGTGTTTGCAAATAAGACCACAGAACAACATACAATCCAAGATCACAAGAACGGCGCTATTTAAAACAGACAGCATACAGGGGAGGGAAAGAAATCTAAAAAAACCCTCATTTACCAAACTTACAGGAATAACAACAAACAGACATGCTCAGAATTGTGACATACAAAGATGTTATAGAGCAGTCTAATAATGTACCAATTAGTGGGAACATTCCATTGGTTTCCATGGTGATTGTTTCAGCTGTAGAGCAATCAGCAGGAACATTCCATTGGTTCCATGGTGATTGTATCAGCTGTAGAGCTGTCAGTAGGAACATTCCATTGGTTTCCATGGTGATTGTTACAGCTGTAGATCAATCAGCAGGAACATTCCATTGGTTTCCATGGTGATTATTTCAGCTGTAGAGCAATCAGCAGGAACATTCCATTGGTTTCCATGGTGATTGTTTACGCTGTAGAGCAATTAGCAGGAACATTCCATTGGTTTCCATGGTGATTATTTCAGCTGTAGAGCAATCAGCAGGAACATTCCATTGGTTTCCATGGTGATTGTTTCAGCTGTAGAGCAATCAGCAGGAACATTCCATTGGTTCCATGGTGATTGTATCAGCTGTAGATCTGTCAGTAGGAACATTCCATTGGTTTCCATGGTGATTGTTTCAGCTGTAGAGCAATCAGCAGGAACATTCCATTGGTTTCCAAGGTGATTGTATCAGCTGTAGAGCAATCAGCAGGAACATGCCATTGGTTTCCACAGTGATTGTTTCACTATATGAATTTTGCTCCAGAATTGCTCTTTATACCCAAATATTATTAAAGACTGGGTTAGCAGACTGTTAAGGAATTTTATAGTGAGCGCAGGACTGTTTCCACAGATGGCATATATTTACAGAGCATCAATGCTGGCCAATACCTAAAACAAAACAAATACGAATTCTCAGAGACACTCTACCACTGTGAGGCGCGAGGTCTCCATATTACAGAGTATACATGGTAGGGAGATTATTATTCAAATCAATAAAAGTGATAACCGTGCAGTATCGCACACAGGCCATTAACCTTTCAGAGAGGCCTACATATTAGGACAGCACACAGATAGGTAGGAACTGGCAGTGGCAATGTGGGAGTGATGGCAGGAGATAGCGAGCAGATTATCCTTAGGCTGGGATCTTGCCATTCTCTGATTTGGAAAGGACGCACACCTTGAAGCGATTACACAGATTAACAAGAAATGTGATTCCTTGCTCCGTGTATGAGCATTTTCCAGGCTCCCACATGGAAATTATGTAAGCGGTCACAAAACGCAATGTACATACAGTACCTGGCGCCCACTCAATCCCATTAAAGGGAACAACCAAAACGGCTCAATTCCTGATAACTTCCCCGTCACATGTCTGTGACCAGGCAGGAGCCCCGGAGTCTTTATCATAACATGATATATATATATCCAGAGACTCTTATCTAACATATCCTGTACTCGTCATAGAGATACTGATTAGTTAAGCAGGATTACAGTGTCTTTTCCATTCTCTGGTATTTAAATAAATAGAAAACAGCTGGACACACTGGAACGGAGAGGAAGAAGGATCGGAGGCAGATAAATGTTAATACCTCACAATCCTGACCTTCCCAAGACTAGAAAGCAACCCAAATATATCATTATTAACACATAACCTTTAATAAATAGAAGATAAAATTGATTATAGAGTATACATCTCGTAATTAATCATAGAATGCTAGCCTACACCAGGCTAATAAAACCATCAAATAATGTGAAAAAAGGAAAATAGAAACCAAATAATAAATCAAAATAAATTAAATTAAAAAAACGACCAAGCAAGCCGAAGCAGGAATTAAACGTATAACTGAAACAAAGGTAACCGATGTAGTAACAGATAAATAAGTATCGATCGGGGTGGGACTCCTAAGAAATAGAGCACATCAAGGGGAGAGAGGTGAACCGTAACGTAGGGAAGGGATAACCTATAGCTCCAAGTAGTTCCCTAACCTGCCTTCATGGGCACCCCTTAAATACTAGACCCTGCCCGCTCCTCATCCAAGGACTAGAAGCACCTGTAATTACGAAGTAAGAGTACTCTCACCACATACACAGCTGTCTGATAGTGAAAGAAAAATATTATTTATCTTAGGAGTCCCACCCCGATCGATACTTATTTATCTGTTACTACATCGGTTACCTTTGTTTCAGTTATACGTTTAATTCCTGCTTCGGCTTGCTTGGTCGTTTTTTAAATTTAATTTATTTTGATTTATTATTTGGTTTCTGTTTTCCTTTTTTCACATTATTTGATGGTTTTATTAGCCTGGTGTAGGCTAGCATTCTATGATTAATTACGAGATGTATACTCTATAATCAATTTTATCTTATATTTATTAAAGGTTATGTGTTAATAATGACTTATATTTGGGTTGCTTTCTAGTCTTGGGAAGGTCAGGATTGTGAGGTATTAACATTTATCTGCCTCCGATCCTTCTTCCTCTCCGTTCCAATACTTCTATTATTACCAGGGGTTAACCCCCACTTCATTAAGGCAACCTGACACACTCTCCCTGGCTACACTAGTTCTGTATCACAGCTGGACACATGGACCATGGACAGCCAATGATTTAATGTCTGACCTGCAACTATGCAATGAATTGATACAGGGTATCCCCAATCAATCAATAGTGAAACTGTTCTGCCAGGCTGTGCGTCTCCAGCACAGTATGATACGTTCTAACATTCCAGACAGTTCTAGCTAGATTGCAGACAGATCTATCAGGCAGTGCCGGTCCCAGCCCACTATAGGTAGTCTTAGTAATGGTTCCCTTCCCAGCCCACGGTAGGTAGTCTCAGTAATG
Source organism: Pelobates cultripes (assembly GCA_933207985.1). Classification (NCBI taxonomy): domain Eukaryota; kingdom Metazoa; phylum Chordata; class Amphibia; order Anura; family Pelobatidae; genus Pelobates; species Pelobates cultripes. The sequence goes on along the minus strand of OW240923.1, from coordinate 2,942,455 downwards.
GTTCCGGTCCCAGCCCATGGTAGGTAGTCTTAGTAATGGTTCCGATCCCAGCCCACGGTAGGTAGTCTTAGTAATGGTTCCGGTCCCTGCCCACGGTAGGTAGTCTCAGTAACGGTGCCGGTCCCTGCCCACGGTAGGCAGTCTCAGTAACGGTGCCGGTCCCTGCCCACGGTAGGCAGTCTCAGTAACAGTGCCGGTCCCTGCCCACAGTAGGTAGTTATAACAGACCCTCCGTCAATCAATGCTCCTAATGCTTACCAAGGACCATCAGCATCGCACCAGACACCATAAGCACCACAGACCCCACGAACCGCCGTAGCTTGGTTGGGGTCTCGCCGTCTCCTACCCACCCTGATCCTACGACCAGGTTCCAGTGGGTGAACCTCTCTTTCCCCAGAGAGTGAAGCCGGAACAGGAACAAGCTCTTACAAGAGCTTAGTGATTATACAAGGGAGTATGAAGAGCATGGCAATCCCTTGTAGCAGATTCCCCCAATAAGAGACTGTGGCGAAACCAACCTCGCCACTGTACACTGGAGAAGCCTGGTTGCTCGCCTGCTGCCTTTGGACTATGGCCCCATGTTAAAAGACATCTTTTTTCCCTGCAGAAAAGACGTGTTCGTGCTTTTCTGCCGGTTGTTCGGTAGATTCAATCTACCGAACAACCGCACGAATGAAGAGACCACCTGGGAGCTGGAGTGTGCCGGCAATTAACCTCCCTGAAGCTGCGGTTAACCACAGCTTAATTGACGAATGCTGGGTGGTCGCCATTCGTATCATGAACACGAGGTCGCGGCCATTTTAAACATGCGAATGCACAGCGATGTTCGACGCTTAATTCATGGAACTGAAATCGGACACAGTTTTGCGTGAACACCACTGAGTGTGTTGTGCCCCAGATAGGAATCCCATGGAGCCCATTCGCATGAAACTGACTGTGTAAAGACTTTGGCTCCATGGCGATTAAACTGTATTCGTGTGGTCTGAGCGCCATTCGCTTAATAATGTGCGCTCAGACCTGAGCTATCTGGGGATATGTAGAACGTATATGTTTTATGTACTGAAGGTAACTGTAGGTAATTTTATTCTTTTACTGTTTGTTTTCTGCCATGTGGTTAATGGAGTTTTGCCTCTGTCTTTGGAGATAATTGAATTACTTCCCAAATTATCTCCAGGGCAGAGAGGAGGGATTGTGATGCATTGTGGGATGGTTGAAATGTGTAAGTCTGTGATTGGTCCTTTTACCCTTTGTGTCCCAGTCTCCCATTTGGTCCCCTAGGGGAGTGTCCATTAGGTGGGAGACCTGCATAAAAGCCGGGCAGTTAGCCCCAGTAAATCAGTTCCTGCTTAACCCTCAAAGTGAAGTGTCGTCTCATTATTGGGGGAGGATTTACTGAATGCTGATAGAGACTGATTGCCAGGAGTGTAAGCCGCTTGAGGACTTTTCCTGTTCGTCTGCTAGCAGCTATTCGTGTGTCTCCAGTTCGGGAATTTCGAGTATTCCTTTGGTTGCAGTTCGGGAGTTGGTGAATTCGTGGGTTTGCAGTTCAGGAGATTGGTGCTTGCAGTAGCTGTCGGTGCAGCTGAAAAAGGGGAATATCGTCTAAACGGTTTTTAACCTCTTTTGGGCAAAACGGTCCGTTACAGAGACAGGACTCTAGATTGAGGGTGAAGTAGAACAGAAGGTTTAGTGGGACAGCTGCTTCTTTTATACAGTATTTCGCCACAAGGTTACCGCCAACGTGGACGTTGTGGGGCACAAGACATGTAATTTACAATCCAGTAAAAACAGAGTTTTACATTCAGTCACTCCCAGTTACTGTACACAAACCCTCCCCTCTTCTGCCTGTGATACAATTAACAAACACAATGGACTAACTCAATTAACTTTAGCAGAAAAAAAATAAAAATTACTTTTTACAAACCCCAAAAAGTACCCCAAAATACAACAAACCCACATCCCCTCATCCCCGATCTGGGTGAACAACATATCCAAAAATCACCCAGATCGGTTCAGGAATTTCCTGGAAGTCTTATTTTTGTCCCCCCCTGCACATGGTCCCATGCTCAAAACAGTTCCATACACTCAACGACAAAATACTGCTGGACAATTTAAGATGGCCGCCGCCACATGTTTGAATCTGTTCCAGTTAAAAGTCCAACGGTACTTTTGAATATGGGTTATCACAGGGCCTATAGTCCCAGGGTAGGAGGCGGGCAAGCAGGCCCCTCCAAAAACCAGTGGCGAAGTGTAGTTCGTCACAGTAGTCTCAGAAATGGTGCTGGTCCCTGCCCACCGTAGGTAGTCTCAGTAATGGTGCCGGTCCCTGCCCACCGTAGGTAGTCTCAGTAATGGTGTCGGTCCTTGCCCATGATAGTTATTCTCTCCGTAATGGTGCCGGTCCCAGCACACAGTAGGTAGTCTCAGTAATAGCGCCGGTCCCTGCCCACCGTAGGTAGTCTCAGTAATAGCGCCGGTCCCTGCCCACCGTAGGTAGTCTCAGTAATGGTGTCGGTCCCTGCCCATGATAGGTAGTCTCAGTAATGGCGCCGGTCCCTGCCCACTGTAGGTAGTCTCAGTAATGGTGCCGGTCCCTGCCCATGATAGTTAGTCTCCGTAATGGTGCCGGTCCCAGCACACAGTAGGTAGTCTCAGTAATAGCGCCGGTCCCTGCCCACCGTAGGTAGTCTCAGTAATAGCGCCGGTCCCTGCCCACCGTAGGTAGTCTCAGTAATGGTGTCGGTCCCTGCCCATGATAGGTAGTCTCAGTAATGGCGCCGGTCCCTGCCCACCGTAGGTAGTCTCAGTAATGGTGCCGGTCCCTGCCCACCGTAGGTAGTCTCAGTAATGGTGTCGGTCCTTGCCCATGATAGTTAGTCTCCGTAATGGTGCCGGTCCCAGCACACAGTAGGTAGTCTCAGTAATAGCGCCGGTCCCTGCCCACCGTAGGTAGTCTCAGTAATAGCGCCGGTCCCTGCCCACCGTAGGTAGTCTCAGTAATGGTGTCGGTCCCTGCCCATGATAGGTAGTCTCAGTAATGGTCCGCCCGGTCCCTGCCCACACAGTAGGTAGTCTCGCCGGTCCCTGCCCACCGTAGGTAGTCTCAGTAATGGTGTCGGTCCCTGCCCATGATAGGTAGTCTCAGTAATGGCGCCGGTCCCTGCCCACTGTAGGTAGTCTCAGTAATGGCGCCGGTCCCTGCCCACCGTAGGTAGTCTCCGTAATGGTGCCGGTCCCTGCCCACCGTAGGTAGTCTCAGTGATGGTGTCGGTCCCTGCCCATGATTGGTAGTCTCCGTAATGGTGCCGGTCCCAGCACACAGTAGGTAGTCTGAGTAATGGCGCCGGTCCCTGCCCACTGTAGGTAGTCTCCGTAATGGCGCCGGTCCATGTACACTGTAGGTAGTCTCAGTAATGGCGCCGGTCCCAGCACACGGTAGGTAGCCCATGGTAGATAGTCTCAGTAATGGCAAGCCGGCAGAAACGCCAGGTTTTAGGGTGCTTAAGGCATTTTGTGGATTGACATTGAGCACCCCCATATCCATAGCCACCTACCCATATGTAGCAGTTTAACCCCTTAAGGACCAAACTTATGGAATAAAAGGGAATCATGACATGTCACACATGTCATGTGTCCTTAAGGGGTTAAAGAGACATGGAGGTAAGACTAAATCCCCCCTATAACAGATCTCCGACATTAATGCTGTGCAATAACAAAGTGCAAACAAGTGGCGCAGTCACCATGGAAACAGAGTGAATATTCTAGTTGAAACTACATTCCTATCTGTTATTACTGAGAGATCATACACACAGAGCTACAGATACACAGGCCGGTTACTGAGATGATCAGATTGTTTCCCCACACACTAAGACTGCCGTGTTATCGGAAAATGAGGTAAGAATGGGATATTTCTGATGGTGATTTATCCAAAGATTTGGAAATTATAAATCCTCTCTCAATAACCTGTAAAGAGGAAACAATGCCCCCACGGGCCTTCGGATTTGAGAGGTACTGCACCCACGACACGGGTCGGAAACATAGTGGAAATCCCATTTTTTCACAATAAAGTGATTTAAGAAGAGTTTATCCTTCACAGTTATTTCCAGATGCATTGAGAAAGAGATGGGGATATGATGTACAGACATGTGACCTGACGTCTCCCCCAGGAATGACTGTGGAAAGAATGAGTGCTAAATCAGTGATGAACTGATCGTCCCGTGGAAAAACCAGGAAAGGGGCCTGTAGCGGAATAATGTACATAGAAACACGGTCTGATCTGTTCATTACACTTTCATTGTACTTCTTCCTCTTCAGATCAGCAGCTAAATTCCCAGGGGTTTCACTTTATTTAGTATCGAACACCCTAAAACCCAGCTGTGCTGAGTGGGTCCGGCTAATGTCAACCAGGTGTCATGGTGGCAGTGACACGCGTCTGAAATCAGCTCAGCCGAATGTTTTCTTGTAGAACGCAGATTGTGAATAAATAAATGAAACACAGATCTAGGACTCGCTCGCACAGTTTGACGGCACCTTTTCACTTTCCAGGAAGCAGTAGCAGAGAGCTACAAATAAGAGGTGATTCTATGTAAATTATCACTAAGGGGAATGTAATCTCCAGCCAGCAGCATGTAATCTGCCTCGGTCATACATGAGCAGCACTATATGACATGTATTATAGAAACGGAGACTGGGGTTCGATAAGTCTGGGAAGGGGTTACTATGTGTGTATAAGGACAGGTTTGGTATTCACAGTCACTTGGCCAGGCTGACATATGTTCTAGAAGACCGGACGTCATTCTCCTGTGCCTTCAGTGCCACTGTAATTCTTACTGCGAACAATGCATTCAAGGGAGTGATAGCAGGAATAAGCTGATAAGTCTGAACATGAAACCCTTCGCTGTCCATAGTCCCCTCCTGTCATCGGATACAGGACACGCACCAATAATACCAGCTTACCGAGCCAGGACTGGCCCCCAGCAGCTGCTCTCTCAGAGAATGACACGTTCCATTCCAAACTGCTCTGAGCTCACCATGTGCCACTGTCTGATAGAAAGCACTGTCTGATAGAAAGCACCAATCCTAGTGATGGTCTCAATGCTGGCCTGCCTACAGAATACCCACCCAACACCACAGTATACTCAACATCCAGCCTTTACCCAGTGTTGCCCACAGTATACCCAACACCCAGCCCTGACCCTGTCCTAATCAGGCTACTCAATCAATAACGCTTCCTGGTCTATAGAGCACTCCTGCCGCGCTCCTATCTCAATAAACTGCTATTTCTGGTTAATGCAACGTGTATTTCTATATATAAATCAATAGTGCAAGAATCTCTGCATGTAAGGATCACTCACTCACACTGTGACATGTTATTACAATGTAAGAAAAGACCATTCATAGCGGGGCCTGCCAGCTAGCAGACATGGTTACAATTCAAAAATAAATACATAATCATGTGGCGAGTTAGCTGCTGTATAATTGTGTGGTAGAAACACACTGTATGAACGGTAAAGCAATATCCAAGGCACTCCAAGCTTGCTAGAACAGCATGGGGTAAACGGTGTGTCCCTACACAGTCATTTAATAAATGTGCGGATTTCAAAGATAAAATCACGTTTTCACACCTGCCCAGCAGTTTCAATACTTGCTCACTTTCAATGATAAATCAAGCTTGAAGAGAGAGGCCGTGCCGATCTCTGCCATTGATCACTTTCTCCATGGGCTTTAACTGATAGAAGTGTATGACTGGCCTGTCGCACGCAAGCGAGATTTGTCAATGAAGTCTGTGCTGGACAAAAAGGGGAATGCAGAAACGGGTATTGTACCCAATGCAAGCCAGCCTTTTCACCCCCATAAAATATAAAAAATGTATTTGGGGGATATCTACTAAACTGTATAGTTTCTGAGCAGTTAAACAGGTCACACAAAGCCTTATAAAATCAAATTGATATCCCTGAAAGGTTATTGATCTGATTGATTATCAATATCATTGCACTGTCATTGATCACACTGTAGAAAGCTATTCCTGCTCTCTTATTGATCAGGTTGAGTACGGATTGATTTGCAGTGTCTTACTGCCGTCACTGATAGGGCACAGAGCTGTCCTGGGACCAATCAATGATTTCCAGCATGCAGTGTTATCATAGCGAAAGTAAATAGTGTATTATTAGAATGCCTCTTATCTTAACCAAGGAAAAGCTGACACTAATACTTGGCCTGTATGGAAAGGGCAGGGGGTATCACCTCGTACAATACAGAGTCACAGAAAGGGCAGGGGGTATCTGCTCATAGCGGGGTTATCACCTCGTACAATACAGAGTCACAGAAAGGGCAGGGGGTATCTGCTCATAGCGGGGTTATCACCTCGTACAATACAGAGTCACAGGAAGGGCAGGGGGTATCTACTCATAGCGGGGCTATCACCTCGTACAATACAGAGTCACAGAAAGGACAGGGGGTATCTGCTCATAGCGGGGCTATCACCTCGTATAATACAGAGTCACAGAAAGGGCAGGGGGTATCTGCTCATAGCGGGGCTATCACCTTGTACAATACAGAGTCACAGAAAGGGCAGGGGGTATCTGCTCATAGTGGGGCTATCACCTCGTACAATACAGAGTCACAGAAAGGGCAGGGGGTATCTGCCTATAGCGGGGCTATCACCTCATACAATACAGAGTCACAGAAAGGGCAGGGGGTATCTGCTCATAGCGGGGCTATCACCTCATACAATACAGAGTCACAGAAAGGGCAGGGGGTATCTGCTCATAGCGGGGCTATCACCTTGTACAATAGAGAGTCACAGAAAGGACAGGGGGTATCTGCTCATAGCGGGGCTATCACCTCGTACAATACAGAGTCCCAGAAAGGGCAGGGGGTATCTGCTCATAGCGGGGCTATCACCTCGTACAATAGAGAGTCACAGAAAGGGCAGGGGGTATCTACTCATAGCAGGGCTATCACCTCGTACAATAGAGAGTCACAGAAAGGACAGGGGGTATCTGCACATAGCGGGGCTATCACCTTGTACAATACAGAGTCACAGAAAGGGCAGGGGGTATCTGCTCATAGCGGGGCTATCACCTCGTACAATAGAGAGTCACAGAAAGGACAGGGGGTATCTGCACATAGCGGGGCTATCACCTTGTACAATACAGAGTCACAGAAAGGGCAGGGGGTATCTGCTCATAGCGGGGCTATCACCTCGTACAATAGAGAGTCACAGAAAGGACAGGGGGTATCTGCACATAGCGGGGCTATCACCTTGTACAATACAGAGTCACAGAAAGGGCAGGGGGTATCTGCTCATAGCGGGGCTATCACCTCGTACAATACAGAGTCCCAGAAAGGGCAGGGGGTATCTGCTCATAGCAGGGCTATCACCTCGTACAATACAGAGTCCCAGAAAGGGCAGGAGGTATCTGCTCATAGCGGGGCTATCACCTCATACATAGTGGGGCCATCACCTCATACAATACAGAGTCACAGAAAGGGCAGGGGGTATCTGCTCATAGCGGGGCTATCACCTCATACATAGTGGGGCCATCACCTCGTACAATACAGAGTCACAGAAAGGACAGAAGGTATCTGGTCATAGCAGGGCTATCACCTTGTACAATAGAGAGTCACAGAAAGGACAGAAGGTATCTGCTCATAGCGGGGCTATCACCTTGTACAATAGAGAGTCACAGAAAGGACAGGGGGAATCTGCACATAGCGGGGCTATCACCTCGTACAATACAGAGTCACAGAAAGGACAGAAGGTATCTGCTCATAGCAGGGCTATCACCTCGTACAATACAGAGTCACAGAAAGGACAGGAGGAATCTGCACATAGCGAGGCTATCACCCCGTACAATAGAGAGTCACAGAAAGGACAGGGGGTATCTGCCTATAGCGGGGCTATCACCTCGTACAATAGAGAGTCACAGAAAGGACAGGGGGAATCTGCACATAGCGGGGCCATCACCTCGTACAATACAGAGTCACAGAAAGGACAGAAGGTATCTGCTCATAGCAGGGCTATCACCTCGTACAATACAGAGTCCCAGAAAGGGCAGGGGGTATCTGCTCATAACGGGGCTATCACCTCATACAATACAGAGTCAGAGAAAGGACAGAAGGTATCTGCTCATAGCGGGGCTATCACCTTGTACAATAGAGAGTCACAGAAAGGACAGGGGGAATCTGCACATAGCGGGGCTATCACCTCGTACAATACAGAGTCACAGAAAGGACAGAAGGTATCTGCTCATAGCGGGGCTATCACCTTGTACAATAGAGAGTCACAGAAAGGACAGGGGGAATCTGCACATAGCGGGGCTATCACCTCGTACAATACAGAGTCACAGAAAGGACAGAAGGTATCTGCTCATAGCAGGGCTATCACCTCGTACAATAGAGAGTCACAGAAAGGACAGGGGGTATCTGCTCATAGCGGGGCTATCACCTCGTACAATAGAGAGTCACAGAAAGGACAGGGGGTATCTGCTCATAGCAGGGCTATCACCTCGTACATAGCGGGGCCATCACCTCGTACAATACAGAGTCACAGAAAGGGCAGGAGGTATCTGCTCATAACGGGGCTATCACCTCGTTCAATAGAGAGTCACAGAAAGGACAAGCGGTATCTGCTCATAGCGGGGCTATCACCTCGTACAATCCAGAGTCAGAGAAAGGACAGAAGGTATCTGCTCATAGCAGGGCTATTACCTTGTACAATAGAGAGTCACAGAAAGGACAGGAGGAATCTGCACATAGCGAGGCTATCACCCCGTACAATAGAGAGTCACAGAAAGGACAGGGGGAATCTGCACATAGCGGGGCTATCACCTTGTACAATACAGAGTCACAGAAAGGACAGGAGGTATCTGCTTAAAGCGGGGCCCCGGGGCCATTACCTCGTACAATACAAAGTCACAGAAAGTATTTGCTTAAAGCTGGGCCCCGGGGCCATGACCTCACACAATACAGAGTCAAAGAAAGGGCCGGAGGTGTCTGCTTAAAGCTGGGCCATCACCTCACACAATACAGTCACAGAAAGGGCCGGAGGTATCTGCTTGTAGTGGGACAAGTCACTTGGCAATTAGCTGGAGCTCAGCACAGTGGATCATTTATTGTAACGTGGATCATCCCATTTATGAAACATATGACTACACACTTTACAAATTAACTATTTAACGCACAATGACATATCAGGCAAATTAACTTTCCCATGAGCCTTCCGTGCACCTAAGTTGGTTCAATGTCCATTTCTCCAATTTTTGTGAATTTGTCAGTATAAATTAATGAGAATATCGCTTTTGAGTCCATTTGCAGGAACTTGGGGAAAAAAACTGATTCACTGGCATCAATCTTCCCTAAGCAAGTAAAAGGGACTGTAACTTGATCAAAAATCACATGGAAAGTGCATTTGCCTCAAACCCCTGGGGTTTGTTCCCTAATAAACGAACTGAAAATAGATTTTCTGAATTTGGACAGATTTGCTTTTGGCTTGATTGCATCTACCCCAAATCGGAGTAAATTTACACTAACTGAGACGGGACTTCTCACCGCTGTGATAAAAAAATTTAAATATATTCGTAGCACTCTCTGCCCCTGACACAGACCAGCCCTGAAGTCCCAGAGCAGCACAGAAGGCAGTCTGCTCCCGTCGGATATAAAGTGCATTCTGCAGGTGGGACGAGTTCAGGGTGCCACGCAGTGCTTTGCACTTCCAACGATACATTCTCAACAGAAAGACGCACGTTGATATCTGTATCCAGAGACGGACGTCTTCATTAACCAAATCTCACCATCATTTCAGATTTTTACATGTTCAATAGGAGTTAGAGAGATGTAGTCATATTAAACCAACTAATGGAAAGAATAATGAATAGACCTAAACAGAAATGAATAGGATTTTTGGATAACGATTTAGTACATGTCAGAATAATCTTGTAATAGTCACCCGGTTTGTCAATTCAGGAAGTCACGTCGCCGCAATCATTACAAAGGGCCCGGCAAGTCTCCTGAATCCACGGCCCCAAAATCAATTACAAGCAAGAGCGAGATGAAGAGATAAAACAAGCCGAAGGATTTCGGTAAAAAAAAAAAAAAAACAACCCCCAGAATGTAATGCAGTGATTGTGTGTAGTGTCCTCTCAGCAAATAAGTTAACGTACAGTGCGCACCATCCCAAAACGCCACATTCTGCCAATAAACAAACCGCTTCACAAAAAGGTATTTTAAGGCAGATATTGACAGAGTCAGACAAGCGGCATGGTGATAAATACATGGTGATTGCTTGGCGCAACCAATTTGGGATCCACGGCCACGTGGTAAATGGGGTTTACCATGCATCTCATTAAAACATCATATATCCCTGCAGCATCATATAGCGGAGGGCTGTAACATGTTCTGCTGCAGTACATGAAACGCATGGGACTAATATCTGACAGTTACGATACCCAGTAATATCTGACGGTTACGATACCCAGTAATATCCGACGGTTACGATACCCAGTAATATCCGACGGTTACGATACCCAGTAATATCCGACGGTTACGATACCCAGTAATATCCGACGGTTACGATACCCAGTAATATCCGACGGTTACGATACCCAGTAATATCCGACGGTTACGATACCCAGTAATATCCGACGGTTACGATACCCAGTAATATCCGACGGTTACGATACCCAGTAATATCCGACGGTTACGATACCCAGTAATATCGACGGTTACGATACCCAGTAATATCCGACGGTTACGATACCCAGTAATATCCGACGGTTACGATACCCAGTAATATCCGACGGTTACGATACCCAGTAATATCCGACGGTTACGATACCCAGTAATATCCGACGGTTACGATACCCAGTAATATCCGATGGTTACGATACCCAGTAATATCTGATGGTTACGATACCCAGTAATATCTGACGGTTACGATACCCAGTAATATCTGATTCATACTGGTTATGTTTAATGAACAGAACTCTGTGTTGGCTTGGTGTTCCAGGCACGTACAGGAAATGCCAACCTGTACACACAGATGTCTACCAATCAGTATTACTGTCACAATACGAATCCCTGCTTGAAAGAATCAGAGTTCGGCCAAATGATGAAAAACCACAGCAACTAAACAACAAATCCCCAGTTAGAGAGATAGGACATGTGCCAACCACGCCACATTGCTGCGTTCCCTGATAGAGGAGGCATCGATGTTACAGAATGCCAGGCTTGTCGCAACAAACCACGAACATTCCAGCAGTGAACTCACAAAGCAGATCAATAAAATTAACAACACAAAATATGTCATCTCACAAATGAAACCCTCTGAATATTTCCCAACTCTCTGCTAACTGTTAATAAGTTACCATAGTAACGCTCTCCGGCAGATCTTCAAGGACACGATTTGTAAAGGAATTTGTCCACAACTACCAGAAATGTTTGGATGTGACATTTTATTTCACATCGACTTATAAGAGTTTATATAAAAATTATTTTAATTTACAGAGCCACACATTACCTCTCTATCAGTAACCACAGAGCCACACATTACCTCTCTATCAGTAACCACAGGAGCCACACATTACCTCTCTACCAGTAACCACAGAGCCACACATTACCTCTCTATCAGTAACCACAGAGCCACACATTACCTCTCTACCAGTAACCACAGAGCCACACATTACCTCTCTACCAGTAACCACAGAGCCACACATTACCTCTCTATCAGTAACCACAGAGCCACACATTACCTCTCTATCAGTAACCACAGGGCCACACATTACCTCTCTACCAGTAACCACAGAGCCACACATTACCTCTCTACCAGTAACCACAGAGCCACACATTACCTCTCTACCAGTAACCACAGAGCCACACATTACCTCTCTATCAGTAACCACAGAGCCACACATTACCTCTCTACCAGTAACCACAGAGCCACACATTACCTCTCTACCAGTAACCACAGAGCCACACATTACCTCTCTATCAGTAACCACAGAGCCACACATTACCTCTCTATCAGTAACCACAGAGCCACACATTACCTCTCTACCAGTAACCACAGAGCCACACATTACCTCTCTATCAGTAACCACAGAGCCACACATTACCTCTCTATAACCTACACTCTCTATCAGTAACCACAGAGCCACACATTACCTCTCTACCAGTAACCACAGAGCCACACATTACCTCTCTATCAGTAACCACAGGGCCACACATTACCTCTCTACCAGTAACCACAGAGCCACACATTACCTCTCTACCAGTAACCACAGAGCCACACATTACCTCTCTATCAGTAACCACAGAGCCACACATAACCTCTCTACCAGTAACCACAGAGCCACACATAACCTCTCTACCAGTAACCACAGAGCCACACATTACCTCTCTATCAGTAACCACAGAGCCACACATTACCTCTCTATCAGTAACCACAGAGCCACACATTACCTATCAGTAACCACAGAGCCACACATTACCTCTCTATCAGTAACCACAGAGCCACACATTACCTCTCTATCAGTAACCACAGAGCCACACATTACCTCTCTACCAGTAACCACAGAGCCACACATTACCTCTCTATCAGTAACCACAGGGCCACACATTACCTCTCTATCAGTAACCACAGAGCCACACATTACCTCTCTACCAGTAACCACAGAGCCACACATTACCTCTCTACCAGTAACCACAGAGCCACACATTACCTCTCTATCAGTAACCACAGAGCCACACATTACCTCTCTACCAGTAACCACAGAGCCACACATTACCTCTCTACCAGTAACCACAGAGCCACACATTACCTCTCTACCAGTAACCACAGAGCCACACATTACCTCTCTATCAGTAACCACAGAGCCACACATTACCTCTCTATCAGTAACCACAGAGCCACACATTACCTCTCTACCAGTAACCACAGAGCCACACATTACCTCTCTACCAGTAACCACAGAGCCACACATTACCTCTCTACCAGTAACCACAGAGCCACACATTACCTCTCTACCAGTAACCACAGAGCCACACATTACCTCTCTATCAGTAACCACAGGGCCACACATTACCTCTCTATCAGTAACCACAGAGCCACACATTACCTCTCTACCAGTAACCACAGAGCCACACATTACCTCTCTACCAGTAACCACAGAGCCACACATTACCTCTCTACCAGTAACCACAGAGCCACACATTACCTCTCTATCAGTAACCACAGAGCCACACATTACCTCTCTACCAGTAACCACAGAGCCACACATTACCTCTCTACCAGTAACCACAGAGCCACACATTACCTCTCTACCAGTAACCACAGAGCCACACATTACCTCTCTACCAGTAACCACAGAGCCACACATTACCTCTCTACCAGTAACCACAGAGCCACACATTACCTCTCTACCAGTAACCACAGAGCCACACATTACCTCTCTACCAGTAACCACAGAGCCACACATTACCTCTCTACCAGTAACCACAGAGCCACACATTACCTCTCTACCAGTAACCACAGAGCCACACATTACCTCTCTACCAGTAACCACAGAGCCACACATTACCTCTCTACCAGTAACCACAGAGCCACACATTACCTCTCTACCAGTAACCACAGAGCCACACATTACCTCTCTACCAGTAACCACAGAGCCACACATTACCTCTCTACCAGTAACCACAGAGCCACACATTACCTCTCTACCAGTAACCACAGAGCCACACATTACCTCTCTACCAGTAACCACTAGGCCACAAATTATCTCTCTACCAGTACCACGGGCCACACATTATCTCTCTATCAGTAACCACGGGGCTACACGTTATCTCTCTACCAGTATGTTGGAAGGATTGCAGTAAACTTTGCCAATAGAAGTGATTGGGTGAGAGCTGTGACTCCAACAGGTGTACCGTACCCTTCCCCAGAAATAATGCATGCAGCCCCTTCGTAAGTAACGGGGAGAGCGCTGCAGGATGGGACCCTACCAGTGGCAGGTGCTTGTGGAATGACACCAACAACTGGGTGGGAAGAGCACAGTTTCCCCAGAGAGGTGTCTGCATCTTCCATCCCCAGCGATAAAGAGATTGTCTGTACCTTATGTCATCGAAGAAAGCCTCCAGGTAATCTCTCTGCTCAGCCAGGGACAGCTCGATGTCCAGATAATTCCCATTCGTGGATAACTGGAGGGTGCAGTCTTCGAGCTGCAGGGAAAAAGAGAGAGGTATGGTTACACATTCCCATACATTGCAGAAACGCTTGACCTTGCCATGGGAAACTGTACGCATGGCAAATCCACGACTTCCAGGTTAACTCCACTTAATGGCTAATATCTCCCTGCAGCCACTAACCTCAAAGGCGGTCAAATGGATTTAAACTGTGCAAACCAATTACATCAGTTACAGGCAGGTGGGCAAAATACAGATCCCAATCTGTTACGCCTTAAAGGAAAATTTTCATAATTTGCTGGCAATTACTTATGATTATTTATTACATGTAATATAGCCTCTATTTTGTAATGCATACATATAAATAAGCACCTCTACTCAGGGAATCACTTGCTAACCCTTGCTCCAAGTAGGCAGCCATGTTTAAATAGTGTCCTATATCCCACACCTTGACAGGTGCCACTGTAACAATATAATCAATGTTATTAACTACACCTGTCAGTGGTGTTAGTGTTGTAGCTGATCAGTGTATATAGCGACAACATATTCTGCCGTGCCAAGTAATTTACAAACAGACTATAACAGAGGTGAAGAAGGCCCAGCTCTAACCAGCTTCCAATCTATACAGGTTGAAATGCATTATGGGAGCGGGGGATCTAGATTTCGGCCAACCCTGGTACTATATGAAAGAAAGTAAAATGAATGTAGTGTGTTTTGAATTATAAGAGCATCTGAATCTGCTCTCTGGGAGAGGGGCATGGAGTGCGGGTAAGGACTGAAAAAGTCACAATATTATAAGAATGTGTCAGTAATTCTGTTCCAATCTAATTACAGCCCAGGAATGTAAATACTCCTTCATTTAATAAGGACCCGGCCAATTCATGCATTCTTTACCTGGAGAATCGAGCATTTCTTTGACCAGAATTAAACTTTATGTGGTGACGTGTATAGACGAAGCTAGCCTAAAACTGACCTACTCTGCGCCAACGTCATCCATCACGCACACTCATAGCCTGCAGGCAAGGCATCATGGGAATGCTGTAAGTGCCGTGCCACGTTCAGGTTTTATATAAATATAAAGTTAGAAATAATCATAATGGGCAGGCATGCAAGGTGAATTTCAAAATTTAGGCCAAAATATTGGAACTGAGAAAGCTCCAAATAAATTCTGTATTCAGCGTGGTTATTGAATCTTAAATTCATTCTCCGTTACAATCCATGGATCAGCGATCTGCAGTTTCACACACCGTCCATAGAACGCACGGTAACTGGTAATCACTGTAAATATGCAACCAGCAAAGTGATTTTATTTATAGAGGTTAAACGAGTCACGACCCTCGACCTTAACCCTTCAAGGGCCAAACTAATGCGGTAATATTTTGTGTTTGACTCCTCACTCTGCACCTTGGCTGGAATCAGAAAATAGGCCCCAAAACGGCTCAAGCTGAATAAATACTGTTAATTGTTTTATAGTGAAGGAGGCCGCGGGCCACAGATTCAAAGCCAGAAACACAAAGGGATTAGTTAAACAGGAACGTCACGAGCTGGCTTATAAAGCATTGATCATTCTCTACAGATTAAACGAAAATCTCTTAATAGAGAAATCAAGAAAGCAGCCACGGTTCCAGAAAGGGCAGCTTTAAACGAAGGGGACTGTAGGGCTTGCTGCTGCCAGTTAGACAGGCAGAGCCAGCGGGTATTTAGAAAGAGAGATAGAGAGATAGAGTAACGAGGGGGCTGTAAGGGACATCGCCTCCCCTATTAAGAAGATCACATGCCATGACAATACCACCCAGTGACACGCCGAGTGCTACATTAGGAATTTAAAACTGGGAAAGTATGGATTGTGGGCGGTATGGTGATGTCATTATCAGACAGACAAACACAGTCCGTTTAGATCTATAGGTTATAAAATATCTCTTGTATCACAAAAGGGATTTTGAAGAGAGATTTATTTTGTTTATATTATTTCTATACATACATACATACAGTAAAGTGTGCAAACTCCAGCTCTTTTCACAGATTATAGAACGTATTATAAATAATATTTGGGGTGGCTACATATTACTTTACTCTGTGTTTGGTGATGTTTGCTCTATAAATTACTATTCCTTTCTTTATGTCCATAATAACACCAGCCAGTGTCACAAAAATAGAAGCAAGTTAAAGAGCTAAATTGGAATATTGAGTTTGTTTCCAAGGACAATTTTAGAGATCTCCCCCGGTTATTCTTACCCTGTTATAACAGAGCGTGGACTCCTTTTTACATGCTCTCATAAACAAACCTAAAATAAATTTTAAAAAAATGATACATAGATTTATATTTTATTTGTATTAATACATGGTTAAATCTCTATGTGAAAGACAAATCACTGTTACTGCAAGGCCTGGTGAGCGAGGGGATCCCCATTCTCTGCACACAAGATGTCTATTTACCCACGTGGAGATGTGAATGGTGAGGTTCTGGCCTGGTGAGCGAGGGGACCCCCATTCTCTGCACACAGGATGTCTATTTACCCACGTGGAGATGTGAATGGTGAGGTTCTGGCCTGGTGAGCGAGGGGACCCCCATTCTCTGCACACAGGATGTCTATTTACCCACGTGGAGATGTGAATGGTGAGGTTCTGGCCTGGTGAGCGAGGGGACCCCCATTCTCTGCACACAGGATGTCTATTTACCCACGTGGAGATGTGAATGGTGAGGTTCTGGCCTGGTGAGCGAGGGGACCCCCATTCTCTGCACACAGGATGTCTATTTACCCATGTGGAGATGTGAATGGTGAGGTTCTGGCCTGGTGAGCGAGGGGACCCCCATTCTCTGCACACAGGATGTCTATTTACCCACGTGGAGATGTGAATGGCGAGGTTCTGGCCTGGTGAGTGGGGGGACCCCCATTCTCTGCACACAGGACGTCTATTAACCCATGTGGAGATGTGAATGGTGAGGTTCTGGCCTGGTGAGTGGGGGGACCCCCATTCTCTGCACACAGGACGTCTATTAACCCATGTGGAGATGTGAATGGTGAGGTTCTGGCCTGGTGAACGAGGGGACCCCCATTCTCTGCACACAGGACGTCTATTAACCCATGTGGAGATGTGAATGGTGAGGTTCTGGCCTGGTGAGCGAGGGGACCCCCATTCTCTGCACACAGGATGTCTATTAACCCATGTGGAGATGTGAATGGTGAGGTTCTGGCCTGGTGAGCGGGGGGACCCCCATTCTCTGCACACAAGATGTCTATTTACCCACGTGGAGATGTGAATGGTGAGGTTCTGGCCTGGTGAACGAGGGGACCCCCATTCTCTGCACACAGGATGTCTATTTACCCACGTGGAGATGTGAATGGCGAGGTTCTGGCCTGGTGAGCGAGGGGACCCCCATTCTCTGCACACAGGGCGTCTATTAACCCATGTGGAGATGTGAATGGCGAGGTTCTGGCCTGGTGAACGAGGGGACCCCCATTCTCTGCACACAGGACGTCTATTAACCCATGTGGAGATGTGAATGGCGAGGTTCTGGCCTGGTGAGCGAGGGGACCCCCATTCTCTGCACACAGGAATGGTGAGGCTCAGAGCGGCAGGGTCCAGGCAGACATGTAAAGCATTTTATAAGGATGCACATCTGATTCGAATTGAGTGAGCTCTTCTCAGTTTACTGAAAAGAATGGAAAAACAATCGCTCATTAACACATTCGTAGCTGGTCTGAACAGCACACGTCACGCAGACAGAGAAAAACAGACCTGGATCTGAAGGGATCTGTAATAAATCCCTCCAGGTGTCTGTATAAGGACTATACAGGGCTAAACCAGGCAAACCATCTATACTCTCTAACTGTTGCATTTAATTCCTCTCCTCTGAACACCAGCATGGGGCCTTGGGACTGTGTCTGGTGGTTGTGCTATTACTCGCGGGTCTCATGGAGCCCGTCCATACAACGTTCACTAAATCCAGGGACGCTGTACTGTTCCCAAGAAACTTGCAAGTCTGTCCTCTAACTAAAACCATGATCTCACAGCAGATATCTGGCAGAGCAAACAGGGGTCTCTAAACAGGAACACAGAGTTTCGCCAGCTTTATTTGGATGGAAAAAGAAAAAAAAA
Organism: Pelobates cultripes; assembly: GCA_933207985.1. Classification (NCBI taxonomy): domain Eukaryota; kingdom Metazoa; phylum Chordata; class Amphibia; order Anura; family Pelobatidae; genus Pelobates; species Pelobates cultripes. The sequence continues at coordinate 2,924,176 of OW240923.1, read as the reverse complement.
AAAAAAAAAAACCCAGATACGGGAGAGAAGTCGAAGCAATACAATATTTGTACGTTTAAGCTGCATTTGTTGGCATTCATTGACATCGTGTTTATTACAAAGTACACAGAGGACAAAAGGGAGTTTAGAAGGAAAGGTGAAGGAATCAGACACTTGATCTCCAAATAAACGGCTCTTAAAGTGACACTATAAGCAAAAAAAAAACCGTTAGCTTAATGAAACAGTTTTGGTGTATAGATCATAACCCTGCAGTGACACTGCTCAATTCTCTGCCATTTAGGAGTTAAATCCCTTTGTTTATGCAGCACTAGTCACACCTCCCCGCAGGCGATAAGAAAATCAAAATTAACCCCTTAAGGACCAAACTTCTGGAATAAAAGGGAATCATGACATGTCACACATGTCAGGTGTCCTTAAAGGACCACTCTAGGCACCCAGACCACTTCAGCTTAATGAAGTGGTCTGGGTGCCAGGTCCAGCTAGGGTTAACCCATTTTTTCATAAACATAGCAGTTTCAGAGAAACTGTTATGTTTGTGAATGGGTTAAGCCTTCCCCTATTTCGTCTAGTGGTTGTCTCATTGACAGCCACTAGAGGCGCTTGCGTGCTTCTCACGGTGATTTTCACAGTGAGAGCACGTCAGCGTCCATAGGAAAGCATTGTAAATGCTTTCCTATGCGACCGGCTGAATGCGCGCGCAGCTCTTGCCGCGCGTGCGCATTCAGCCCAGGAGGAGGAACGGAGGAGGAGAGCTCCCCGCCCAGCGCTGGAAAAGGGTAAGTTTTTACCCCTTTCCCCCTTCCAGAGCCGGGCGGGAGGGGGACCCTGAGGATGGGGGCACCCTCAGGGCACTATAGTGCCAGGAAAACGAGTGTTTTCCTGGCACTATAGTGGTCCTTTAAGGGGTTAAAGGGACACTATAGGCACTCAGACCATTTATTGTAATTGAGTTTTCTGGGTGCCAGGTCCCCCTAGGTTTTTTAATACTGCAATGCAAAACATTGACATTCTGCCCTGTGACAGCTACAAGTGGTGTATCTGACTGGCGCAGTGTGGCATATTGACATGCATTCGCAGTAGCCTCCCACTGCTTTCTTATTAAATTTGCTGAGCTCATCAAGACCGATTATCTCAGCCAAGAAGGGCGGGAGGAGGGGAGGGGGAGGTGTCATCAGGCAGTTTTATAAAAGGTAAATAAACTATATTTACCTGGGGGGGAGTCACCTAAACAGTGACTAGGGTACTATAACATCCTATATTTGTATTCCCAACTCTATAGCTTTCCTTAAAACACCCTGTGATATAAAGAAGGTTTAATGATTAGATCGCTCTTTACAGGAAGTATGTAGGGAGGTGTGGCTAGAGCTGCATAAACAAAGGGATTTAATTCCTAAATGGCAGAGAATTAAGCAGTGAGACTGCAGGGGCATGACTTGAAAACCAAAACGGCTTCATTACGCTAAAGTTGTTTTGGTGCTTAGAGGGTCTTTTTAGATACTGCCTGAACAACTGTGATATTACCATCATCAAATAGATTATCACAGCAAATTGAAACCTGTACCCAGAGACTTCCTATGAAGATCATGGTATGTGGCTAAATCCTTATAATTAAACAACAGTTTCAATGAGACAGATTGCCCAATGCTACAATAATATCTGAGATATAGTTTGTGCCTCAATTCCACAAATTAATCTCCGTAAATGAGTTTTTCATCAAAAAGGTTATATAGTGTGTAAACGGATAGTATGATATATAACCATAACTATCAGTTTATCAAACAGTTCCTATCATCATGTACTGGGATAAACTACTTACTACCAGGGCAGTTCCCAAAACAAGAACGAGATAATAGTCCCCGATTATCCTATTCTGGTACGAACAGTTAGAAAAGGGAAAATATGCGGTTATGAAGTAACAGCGCTTGAACTTTCTACCAAACTGTGTATAGACACTAGAAATCTATAGAATATAAATACGGTATGAAACATGGTCCATTTATAGGATTATAAAAACCTGTCCAATACAGAGCCATTCATGCAGATTCACGTTTTCCACGATTCACTAAAAGAAAGCCATTGTGATGCAGATTAATACTGCATAGAGATGGACAAAGTTTAGTAAACGCTCATTAACCCAGTATCTATGGCTTTCTAATTGCTGTAGATAAAATAACTAACTGCACATGTTAGACATCTACTATAATAAAGCAATAAAACATAAACATACAGAGCAGTAGGCTTATACGGCTTGTTTTCAAACCCAGCTAATCGAGTTTCCATATTAATCTTTAAAGGAACACTTTCACCCCCATAATAACTCACCTCCACCTCAGCCTGCTCACCTGCCTCCTCACCTACCTCCTCCGCCTCACCTTCTCCTCCTCCACCTCAGCCTCACCTCCCCCCTCTCCTCCTCACCTACCCCAGCTCCACTTCCACCTCAGCCTGCTCACCTACCTCCTCCTCCGCCTCACCTGCCTCCTCATCCACCTCAGCCTCACCTGCCTCCTCCTCACCTCCCCCCCCTCCTCCTCCTCCTCCTCCTCACCTACCGCCTCACCTTCCCCTCCTCTTCAACCTCCACTTCCACCTCAGCCTGCTCACCTCCCTCCTCCGCCTCACCTCCCCCTCTCCCCCTCCTCCGCCTCCCCTCCTCCTCCTCCACAGCCTCCTCACCTCCACTCCTGCCCCATGCCACCTTCAATGTGCTGAAGTTGTTATAAGAGTGGGAGGGCTCCTTTATTGGGACTTAGAGAGAAAACATTTAACCTACATTGTAAATAAAGTATACATTCTGTAAATATTAATCAATAATTAAATTAAAGTATTTATCTAAATTTGTCAGTCTTGTTAAAGGCAAATTTCTGTGAAAATTTTTTTTTTTTTTTTAAATGTAACTTTCTAAAAATCCCTTTTATAACACTATAATAATATCATATATGATAATATATGGCACTTCTCCCCCAAAATGACTGCACAGGCTTAGATGGGAATATGAGAGCTAAGCCGTGACTCTGGGGTTACAAGAAGGGTAATACCACATGTTCTAAAGTCACTGTACCCCTCCCAGAATGCTTCACAGCTCGCACCATGACCTTTCTCGTGATTAGATGCCAGTATTTAGCCTGTTTAAGAACAGGTGCAGGACTCAGTACAGCATGGCTATTTCAAGGGAAGGGGGTTCAACAAAGTGTAGGCTGATGAACAGGTGGATTTAATGGTATTAGAAGACCAGAAAAAAACGGTCAACTGTTAAAAATAGACTTGTTGCAGCTACATATTCACTTGTTAAATTTACAATAAGTTTAATAGGCAGTGCTATTAGTAAATGAGACAGGAAAATGGATTACAGGAAATACTTCAAAAAAAACGGGAATGTCAAAACGGTAGATCAGCTCCCATGTGGTTGTGGTGCCTGATAAAGTCACTGCTGTGTCCCAGCTTTATGTTTGTGCCAACACACACACAAAGAAGCCATGGGCTGCTAATGTTTCTAATAAAGGTGCCAAGTGTATAGAACACGTTTTCACACAGTTAAGGAAATCTGAGCAGCACCAATTGATTGCAGCTCTCATGCAAGAAGTGTTTATAGTGCTTGAAGTGTCCCGGTGCATTGCCTGCTTGCAGAGTAAGACATGCAAAGGAAATGTATGTCCACCATAGCTCCAACATGGCAGTTCAGCCGCGTTCCACTCCGTCACAGCCTGGACACCGTAACACGATAATTGTTAGAATGACAGAAACTCTGTGTGGTTGCTATCACTTTTTAAACTGTTCACGCAGGAGGGGCAGAGATGGACAGAAAGAGAGGGCGAACTGCATTACGCCCAGGTTAATATTAAGTCCAGCAGTGAGCATATATAATATATTAATAGAAATGGTTACTGGTCAACGATTAGACGCTGTATAATAGCAGTTTGTTCTACAGGCAGAAACCATTGCTTTGAAACGTCTCTACTTTAAACCATGGAACTAGTCCAGCCTGTTTCTGTGGGACGAGAATATGTGAGCCCCGGGGCAAGCATAAAGGAATAATCTATTCAGTCACATGCAGTCATTCTGCATTAACCCTCTGGCGACCAGCACATTGTTAACACATTGGCCAAATGGTTAATGGGGAAGGTGCAGCAAGATGGAAAACTGAAACGCACGGCCAGGTTAATTAGTCACAAATTAAGGAAACGTCATCTCCGTTTCTAGAAAGGAAGCATTCCTCAGGGCTACGAAGAAAATATAAATGACTGTTTAGCAGATATACCCCAGTGAACATGCATGTTTTTTCCAAAACCTGTGTACACGGGGGTATATCGTAAATGAGCTTGCAAAAGTTGCAGTTTTTACGATTTGTAGCCTTAGCACGCACCCTGCACCCCTTTCAGTTTCCTCATTGGGAAATCTTTATTTATAAAATATTTTACCCTATCAGAGGCTTCTCATTGAGAAACATCTAAAGCCATTCCCGCATAATGAATACTGGTCTGATCTCTGGTTTGCGGGGGAGGGACTCACGTAGAGCGTGCCCGCGACTTCCGTTAGCTCAGGGAAGCTATCAGGAGGAGGAAGTAAACCTTATTGGCTGATTGACAGCCAGGCCCTAATAACTTATTGTTAAATAGTCATTATTTAATAATAAAAGTTATTAGAAAGTGCCTTTGAAATGCGATACTCCTGAAATGTAAATCACCTCAAAAGCGGACGTGCATTATGGACACTGACAGGTCCTTTAATAAACGATGTAGCCCATTTTTATTGGGATTGCTCCAGGAAGTCTCCAACACGGAGTTCAAAAGATCTGCAAAGGTGTGTTAGACATGAGAGATCCCAGCAGCCATCTGTACACAGCTAGTACCGGCATGATAACCTGCTCTGTACTGTAGGGATGGCAGGTTACATTCAGGGACGAGATGTGTGGAAGGCAACGTTTGTTTTATGAGTCAGTCACAGCATGTGAAGAAGGGGAAACTGAGCATTTAGCTTCTTATCGACTTACGGAATTCACTACGAGCGGGGTAAATAAATATATCGGAAACTAAAACCATTCGCTTAAAGCGACATTTTCACATAATGTTATTGTGCTGCACAAGAATCAGACATTCTACTTGCAAATCACTAATTAAAGAAAGCTCGCACAATTTAAAGTGTTAGAAGATACGGGTCAGTGAACACAAAACCCAACTGACAGCCCCGGGCTCATTCACTTAAATCAAAATGCCAGAAATTTAGCCCAAAATTTAAATAATGCTGACCTGGCTATTTGGGCCTAAAATGGCAAGTTTTAGAGAATTCACATCTTGGTGAACAGCCCTGTTTGGTGCAACAGAGCACCAGTGAGATAAGGAGAACGGAAGGATATTGACCCAAAGTGAATATTCAGATTAAGAGCAGTGCTTCCTTTGCAGTATAGCGTTTATTAGACACATGAATCTGCTGCCGAGGAGTTTATCAGAAGGATACAGTCTGGTAAACTTGGTGAGCGGCCATAGGGTGATTTAATTCAGCAAACAGCTGCACCTAGCTCTCGGAATCCAAGGAATGTGTCAAGTGATTGCTCGGAATCCGCCGGGGTGCAAGGTGTCTGACGGCAGCCGCCTTGCTTTTAGTTTTATACCAGAACGCAGGGTAATTCCAGATCACGGGTTTTATCAGGGACTCTCACATTCTGCATTTAGGAGAGACTTCGATCAATTATTAGACCAAGTTCTGCCTGATCTAAGCGGTGTTATTACCAAGGGGTTAAATGCTCGAAGTCTGACTATTGCATAGCTCTGGTCTTTAACCCCTTCACTGCCGAGCACTTTTCATTTGAAAACATACTGGCATAACAGTTATTTGAAGCAAGGGATACGAAGCTAGCATATAAACATATCACAGCACAGCAATGTTGTGTATAATTTGCAAGTGTACAAAGACTGATAAGAGAGCGCAATGAATGATAAAAGTTAAAATAATATAAGATATAAAAAAAAGCTGCTAAAATACACTTGAAACTTCCTTATTCTGGGTAGCAAGATTAACCCTTTCTACTACCACCCAAGAACTCTTGGACATTACAATACTTTTACTATTTTCTGAAAGAATACACACTGACAGATATATGCTTTAGATATTTTCAAGGTTTTATATAACTGACTGAGAATGCATATGCAGTTGTTTTTTTCATAGATTATATGTGGAGTACCCAGTATACAATTGAGTGTTTCTCCAATATAGCGCTAAGACGTTTTACATTTTTGTTTATAAATTTACTTTGCAGAGCATTTGAAACATTTAAAGGGATACTACAGTCACCAAAACAACTTTAGCTAAATGAAGAGATATTTGTGTTTAGATCATGCCTCTGACGATTAGGCAGAAAGAGGATAAGCAAGTTATAAGAGCTCCCAAATCACACACAGAAGAGAAAATAGCACAGTCAGTAAAAAAGGGGACAAAACATTTTTTAGATACATAAATGAGAAAAGAAAAGTAAAACAATTAGTTAGATTAAAACAAAAGAAGGAAGGTATGTAGAAGAGGATAAAGGTCAGGCTGACTGCCTCTATTAATATTTTTGTTCTGTATTTACAGATGAAAATGAAGGAAAGGGGCCTCAGATAGGAAATAGGATAAATGAGTCATTTATTACACGTGAGTTTACAAAGGAAGAGGTTCTATTTCAACTGTCAAAAGTAAAGACAAATAAGTCAATGGGACCTGATGGAATACACCCAAAGCTATTAAAAGAGCTTAGTGGTGTACTAGCAAAACCATTAACAGATTTATTTAACCAATCATTGTTAACAGGAGTAGTCCCAGAAGATTGGAAGTTAGCGAATGTTGTGCCCATTTACAAGAAAGGTAATAGGGAGGAGTCGGGCAACTATAGGCCAGTAAGCCTTACTTCAGTAGTGGGGAAAGTGATGGAAACCATGTTAAAGGATAGGATTGATGAACATCTAAAAACACATGGATTTCAAGATCAGAGACAACATGGGTTTACTTCAGGGAGATCGTGCCAAACTAATCTTATTGATTTTTTTTGATTGGGTAACTAAAATTATAGATCAGGGTGGTGCAGTAGACATTGCTTACCTAGATTTCAGTAAGGCTTTTGACACTGTTGCACATAGAAGGCTTATCAATAAACTGCAATCTTTAAGTTTGGATTCCAATGTTGTTGAATGGGTAAGGCAGTGGCTGAGTGACAGGCAACAGAGGGTTGTAGTTAATGGAATATATTCGAAGCTTGGACTTGTCCCCAGTGGGGTACCTCAGGGATCTGTACTTGGACCCACTCTCTGTAATATTTTTATTAGTGATATTGCAGAAGGTCTTGATGGTAAGGTATGTCTTTTTGCTGATGATACTAAGATATGTAACAGGGTTGATGTTCCAGGAGGGATAAGCCAAATGGCAAATGATTTAGGTAAACTAGAAAATGGTCAGAATTGTGGCAACTGACATTTAATGTGGATAAGTGCAAGATAATGCATCTTGGATGTAAAACCAAGGAAAAGAGTTCAGAGAAGGGCTACTAAACTGGTTCATGGATTGCGGGATAAAACTTACCAGGAAAGGTTAAAGGATCTTAACATGTATAGCTTGGAGGAAGACGAGACAGGGGATATGATAGAAACATTTAAATATATAAAGGGAATCAACACAGTAAAGGAGGAGACTATATTTAAAAAGAAGAAAAACTACCACAACAAGAGGACATAGTCTTAAATTAGAGGGACAAAGGTTTAAAATAATATCAGGAAGTATTACTTTACTGAGAGGGTAGTGGATGCATGGAATAGCCTTCCAGCTGAAGTGGTAGAGGTTAACACAGTAAAGGAGTTTAAGCATGCGTGGGATAGGCATAAGGCTATCCTAACTATAAGATAAGACTAGGAACTAATGAAAGTATTTAGAAAATTGGGCAGACTAGATGGGCCGAATTGTTCTTATCTGCCGTCACATTCTATGTTTCTAAGTCTCATTGCTCAGTTCTCTGCCATTTAGGAGTTAAATCACAGGAGGGTCATGCAGGGTTTAGGGAGCCATTAACAAAGCATACAATAAGAAATAATAAATTAAAGTGTAAACATTAAAGGACCACTACAGACTCGTTTTCCTGGCACTATAGTGCAGGGCCCCACTCCCGCAGGGCTGGATGGAGAGGAAGGGGTTAAACACTTACCTCTCCTGGTACTGGGGCATCTCCTCCTTTCCTGTCGCCGGCTGGAGAAATGCGCATGCACGGCAAAAGAGTGCCTTGGCGCATTCAGCCAGTCTCATAGAGCTTATTCTCAATACTTTCTATGGGCCTTTAGCGTCTTCTCACTGTAATCACGGTAAAGGAAAGCTGTGAAGCATACTTTAGCGGCTGTCAATGAGACAGCCACTAGAACTGAATTAGCTTATATATAGCAGCTTACTTACTTGATTTCTCTGTGCATACTTTATATTTACAGCAATACAAGGGAATTAATCACCATTGAGACCTGGCACCCAGACCACTTCATTAAGCTGAAGTGGTCTGTGTGCCTATAGTGGTCCTTTAACCCCTTAAGGACCAAACTTCTGGAATAAAAGGGAATCATGACATGGAGTTAAATGACTCTTTATAGGAAGTGTTTAGGAAGAATGTGTGAGTTACATGCAGGGAGGTGTGACTAGGGCTGCATAACCAAAGTGATTTAAGTCCTAAATATCAGAGAATTGAGCAGGGAGACTGCAAGTGACTGATCTATACACCAAAACAGCTTCATTAAGCTAAAAGTTGTTTTTGTCACTATAGTTTCCCTTTAAATGTACACAATTTTTATTTTTCACTTACTCATTCATCCTTTATATAATTATTTTGGGGGAAAAAAAGCTTTAGACAGAATACAGTAATCCTCCGTCTTGCAATAAATAACACAGTGTCTGAAATGTTAATATAAAAGTAAAAATACAATTTACTCACAAACAGTAGATGTGATAAATCGTTATCAATCTCTGCACTGCTCATGAAATGCTAACTGTGAAATGGTAGTTCATCCCCCCCGACTGTAAAAATGATATGACCCAATGAAAATTCTTGAACTGTTTGAAAGCAGCAGAGAGAGCGGACAATTTCAGCAAACCTGCAGGCATTAGATTAGTGACTTCTGGTCAATCCATTCTTTCCTCTATAAATCAGGATGAATGAGGATCTATGGGCTAGATTTCATTCTGCAAAATCCATGAAAATAAAACCATTTATATTCATTCCATTTAGGTTGCAAAATAGTTAATAGGTCTCTGGGTGAAATCAATAAATAAAAGGCCCAAAAGGGTTCTTTAATCAATATTCGTACATTACAGCATTTCATTAATGTCTCACCTCTGGCCTTTAGCTTGGAAACAAACCTCTGTCACTATTAATCTGCAGCACAATACGGCATTTAACACTTTAAACAAAAAAATGGTTCTGTTAAAGAAGTAAAATAAACAAAAGCCGCTTCGGTTAGTAATTAAAACCTATTTTCTATTATTTAATTTCCTTCTTCGAGCAAAGTCCAAAGACCTCTGCAGACAGCTCAGGCCGAGTAAATGTCAAATCGTGTCATCTTGTCAGACTGGTATCTACAGACACAGATCTTATTTCCAATCCAAAGCAAACACACAAACTGTGCGTATCCAGAATGTGTCATCAAGTTATGGTCTGATAAGAAGCAAAGAAAACTAAAAAAAAAAATCAGACATTTATCAAAACACCAAACTTTATTTCTACAGATTTGGAGATTTCATATTTCCTGCATTTCAATAGAAGACCTGAAAGTGGGCACTGGGACTGGCCCCTCTTCCTTTACCCCACATGCAATCTGACCTATGACTAGTTGTCCATGCAGGGCCACTTTTCCTCATCCAACCTGCAGTTTGCCCTATGATTAGCTGCCTATTCCACAGAATGTTGCCACCACAAAGGGAAACCATGCAATCTGTATATCAGATGGATTCTAGCCGATGGGAGGCTAAAGCCATCCTTTGGGGTTGGTCAGAGGTGGACCGTCTGCCCTCTGATTGGAACCAGCCAGGCAAACTAATGGTAGAGGTAAAATAAACTCTGACACAACACATACAGTCATGTAGTTGACTCCTGTGAGTGTTCCTTACACTTTGATGGATATTATGACTCATTTTTGACAACTCAAGGTCTTATTGACTCATTTGTACTTAAGCAATAATTTCCTTAGCAACTGGAGATGCTTGAGGTTGTTTTTGGGAAGCGCAGATCTTGTCCGAGTGATCTGATCATCTCATGTGATAATCACTGAGCACAGAGAGATTCTGTGAACTGAAATCTTGCGATCTCTGGAATAACAATGTTTCACATCCTGGGTTTCACACCTAACACCCTGTGCACGTCTATTAAATCACATGAATCTGGAGCACTATACTTACTATTTTGCATTAACATACAACTTACAGATTTAAAAGCTGCAAACAGTCACATCTTGGAAGCACTGGGAACAACATGCAACTCCATGGCGAACGTCACAACAGCGAGCCTGGCTCCAGCATGGCGGGCTATATCACAGGTCGCTGCACAGTGAATGTGTATGACGTCAGAATTACAGAAATTTTTCTAAATGAGGACTTTACAAGAGGAAAGACTTTATTTAACCAGAGCGATATAAAGAGTGAGTCGTCAGTCACCGAGATGTAAACATTTATCTGCTTAATAGTGGGATTCAGGCAAGGCAGGGTGCCAGGCCATTTCTCAATCCGGCTCCTGTGCCAGGGAAACTATCCTTGTACAGCACAGAATCTAAAAATGGGAACTGGCAGAGAGCATGCATAAAACCACAACAGATGTTCCGGCTGAGAACCAGCCATGCTGTTTGCAAACACCAACAAAGCGAGCGTCGTAAACACATGTAAGGCAACATGGACTAGGGTACCACTGTGTTAGAGACCCCTGAGGACATCACAAGGGCTGCACGAGACACACATTCCTTATCAAGCCCAACCTATGGGTCCATTATGATAACACCCCTGTTTTTTTCTAGTCATTCTTTGCTTGCTGCCTACAATTACCACATGCTGGACCCCCCCATTGCCACCTGGACCCCACCACGGCTGCACCCACGGCCGCCTGGTCCACACTCAGATTGGAAGATTGCGTCACCCTGTAAGTGGGTGCATTCAGTGACACAAAACGCTTATTATAGCTTAGGGTGCGGTGTTTGCTGCACCTGTCCACTTTACAGCAGATTTTATCACACAGGTACACAGAGATCCCTTTCCCCAAATTACGACCAGTTTATCTAAAGGAACTTCCGTAACTCAAATTATATCAAATTGGCTTCCTTGGGCAGGGAGGGGGCATGGGGGGTGAAGGGACAGTCAGTCACATTTTTTTTTAGCAAATAAAGGAAATAAAAACATTCACACAAGTTTAAAAGGTACAAGCACAATTTGATTAAAATGTATTGTCCATTTAAACCAGTACCTCCCTCCCCCCGTGTATTGTGCAATGTTCATACATTGCATTCACGCACACAAGGAACAATTCACAATCACATTTTTTACATTCTTGTGACAGATATAAACTCACCTAATCATAAAAGTGGAGATGTGGAACTGTTAATTAGGTAGCAAACAAAACTGCCAAACATGACCCCTGACCCCCTCCAAGACACAAACCAGTTCCTTCCCTGAGGGCAGCCATTTGTATTGTCTTTAAAAGGATGTGAGATATTGCAGCCTCCTCTGTGAGCAGCAAGGAATGTCTCCTCTGTGCAGGAATGTGCAGTGATCCACTAAACACTGCCGTGGCCAGCGACACTACCACACGCCAACACACAAACACAGAAGGCTGCTTTTGGGTCAGTACACAGCCCACCACAAGAAACCACTTCAACTCAAATATCCCAATCAAATTAAAGCCATGGAAGACACAACGTGTGGAATGGATTTATAGAAATAACGATTACCAAGGGTTAAACATAATTTTATAAGGAAATAGGAATTCAGCATGATGACGGAAAGTTGGTCGTAAAGTTGTGTTAATGTGCCCCAGAGAATTGGCCATTACAGCAATGGAACAAGCAATGTGTTTAAAGGGAAAATCAATAAATCATTGGACTTGTGAAACATCTTCCACAGTCAAAGTGCTGCTTAATTAATGCCCAGCGTAAAACCGTACAGTCGAACATCGCAGGCTGCCAAAAACCAAACCGGGAAAACCTGGCAGACGTCTGACCCTCTAAGTGGTAACACCAACTCCCATCATCCGTGTGTGTTACACACCCGATCTGATATCTACTGCCTCTACAGCTGTCTCTTCCCAGGTATAAAATAGCGAGTACAGGTAAAAAGGAAAAGAACCGGGCTGTAAGGGCCAATTAATAAAACTAGTAAACATTTTATGGCCTGGTCTTCAGATCTCAAGAAATTGCAAAATATCGCTATTTGGTTTAAAAGTTTGGATTGTTCCTTTAACCCCATAAGTGCCAGGTGCACCTCCCACCTTGCAAATAATATAACTTTTTTTTCCCCAAATACATTTTTATTAACAACAGGAATGTCATTTTACAAACAGTCAACATGAGAAATTAAGCAGATTCAGAATTGGAAAGAGAATACAATAATACCCAACAGCAAGTCCTCTATTGTTCACGATCCTTCCTGTGAGACTGCCAGTGACAAGTCTCCCCCGCGAGAAAAATTGGAGCAAGCACATCGAATGCGCCACTCAAAAGCAACAATCGCCCAATAAAATGATCCTTATAGGGGAGCATTGATTGATGCTTCCCTATTAAAACAATCGTTCAAGCAGGAAGTCGTCCTCAGCGCTCAGCTAGACTGCCGCAGGGTGTTCTTAAATCAATTCATAGAAGTAATTATTTATCTTAAAAAACTGCATTTTTCTGAACTGGGACAAGCCCCTCAGCTTTGGTGTGTCCCTTTAATGTAATTGAAGAGGAAACATTATTATAGACCGTGTATGTGCCAACTAGATCAACTGCAACTTGCGTCAAGAAATGAATTTTGGCTCCTACTAGCACCACTAAGAATACATTTCCTGTAATCAGACGGTCTGCCTTCATGCTTTGTATCTCACAGAAAGCATGTCACGTGTGATATTGCCATTAAAAAGGATTTATATTTATCAATGTTTCCCAGTACACCTGCCAGATTTTTTGTATAACCCAATAGCTAACTAGACGTTTAAAAAAAAAAAAAATATGTTTGTGCTATTGAAACGTATAAATAAAATGTTAGTAAAGCAAATAACTTTACCCCTTAGTGTACACTGTGCAAGGAATGCCCCCAGACTGCAGGGTACAAGCAGATTCCCATGCTGCTGAGGGTTTCATACCCAACTCCACTGAAGAGCTGGAGATCCAAATAGACGGAATGCTAACTATTATTTATAAAACGCCAACATATTCTACAGTGCGGTACAAAGGGTGGACCCAATGCGGAGGTGTCACTAGAGGAGTTATGCATAAGTCAATTGCCAACTAAAAGTTACCAATGTATTGTGCTATTTTTTGATTTTATTTACATGGCCTGTCTGGCACAACCTTGGCAAAGTATGCAAATTAAATAACTTTGCTTTAACAGGACATGTTTGTCTTCCAGAAACAAGAAGTGGAGAGGGCTCTGGCCAAATTAAATAACAGAATAGCGATAGTCTGAACCAGAGTACAGCATGAATGGTACTGGTTTATCAAAGCTTCCAACGTATTTTATATCCATGGCTTTAACACTGTTTATTTTCTGAGGAGTATTGCTTTATAATCAGTCCTATTAAATGGGGCTCTGTTAGTCTTTCCTAGTCCGGTGAGTCTTATTTGACCATTAAACCTTACATTAATCCACTACTCGTGGTTTAATATTTAGTCTCTCACACGGGATACTCTGCACAATGTGTAATTAAGATTTACTCTGTTTATTATCAGCATTTCTCTGGGTGATTATTATTTATGTTCCTTTGTTGTAAGCAGGTGCAGTATTTGTCGATCTCCCTACGCTCCGTTCTTGTAGTGAGGGCACTGGTTTGGACCTTAGCCAGTGGGGCATTAGAAGTCGTTACTGAATTCCACCACAAGGGTATCGAGATCTCCAGGTGACACCCCAATAAACATAACACCCATAAACATTGCCGGGGAAAAACAAAACACTAAGTGTAGATCCACAGTCAGCTTCCTAATGCCAGAAATCCATTAGAAAAGGATCAAATACAACACAAAGTGAAGTGACTCACAAGCTTGTCCTGCAGGATATCTAGCAGTCACAATAGGAAGCAGCGCTAATCCCCTACAGAGAACCCAGATTAACAAACATCCCAAAACAAGAAAGAGCATAGAGGGCTTCTTTACATAGAATATGCTCTTTACATGCTATAGACCAGTCCGCAGCCTACCCATAATAATAATAATAATAATAATAATAATAATAATATTTCCCGTTACTATAGAGCCGGCCGCAGCCTACCTGTATTAATGTCACATCCCGTTACTATAGACCAGGCCGCAGCCTACCCATAATAATATTTCCCGTTACTATAGAGCAGGCCACAGCCTACCCATATTAATAATATTTCCCGTTACTATAGAGCAGGCCGCAGCCTACCTGTATTAATGTCACATCCCGTTACTATAGACCAGGCCGCAGCCTACCCATAATAATATTTCCCGTTACTATAGAGCAGGCCACAGCCTACCCATATTAATAATATTTCCCGTTACTATAGAGCAGGCCGCAGCCTACCTGTATTAATGTCACATCCCGTTACTATAGACCAGGCCGCAGCCTACCCATAATAATATTTCCCGTTACTATAGAGCAGGCCACAGCCTACCCATATTAATAATATTTCCCGTTATTATAGAGCAGGCCGCAGCCTACCAGTATTAATGTCACATCCCGTTACTATAGACCAGGCCGCAGCCTACCTGTATTAATAATATGTCCCATTACTATAGACCAGGCCGCAGCCTACCCGTATTAAAAAAGGACCACTCTAGGCACCCAGACCACTTCAGCTTAATGAAGTGGTCTGGGTGCCAGGTCCAGCTAGGGTTAACCCATTTTTTTTTTTATAAACATAGCAGTTTCAGAGAAACTGCTATGTTTGTAAATGGGTTAATCCTTCCCCCAAAGCCTCTAGCGGCTGTCTCATTGACAGCCGCTAGAGGTGCTTGCGTGATTCTCATTGTGAAAATCACAGTGAGAGCATGCAAGCGTCCATGGGAAAGCATTCTAAATGCTTTCCTATGCGACCGGCTGAATGCGCGCGCAGCTCTTGCCGTGTGTGCGCATTCAGCCGACGGGGCGGATCGGAGGAGGAGAGGAGGCAGAGAGCTCCCCGCCCAGCGCTGGAAAAAGGTAAGTTTTTACCCCATTCCCCCTTCCAGAGCCGGGCGGGAGGGGGTCCCTGAGGGTGGGGGCACCCTCAGGGCACTATAGTGCCAGGAAAACGAGTATGTTTTCCTGGCACTATAGTGGTCCTTTAATAATATGTCCCGTTACTATAAAGCAGGCCGCAGCCTACCTGTATTAATGTTACATCCCGTTACTATAGAGCCGGCCGCAGCCTACCCGTATTAATGTTACATCCCGTTACTATAGAGCCGGCCGCAGCCTACCCGTATTAATGTCAGATCCTGTTACTATAGACCAGGCCGCAGCCTACCTGTATTAATGTCACATCCCGTTACTATAGACCAGGCCGCAGCCTACCTGTATTAATGTCACATCCTGCTAATAAGGATTTAGTAATGGGAGATCAGGCCAAAGACTACCTGTATTAGTACAAATAAGAGCTCTATTAAGTGGTGAGAGGAAGATATTTCTCCTTGCAAACCAAGGCTCAAACAAGCCTAGCATTTCTGACATGTTAGAATGATAGAAAAGGGTTCCTTGATAGAAACTCCAGGAATCCTCAGTGTTCCATTTTTATTTCTCAATATGGAAATGTACTATATCTTCTCATAGCTCTGTGTAAACCCACACCAACTCCGTTTCTGATTGATGTAGTACAACATAAGACAGGCGCAATTCGAAGGAATGATAACTACCACCTGTACCTGCGCCCATGGGATACTAGGATACAATACTTTAATAACAACTGAATAACATCACGGCACTGGGCTGGTTTCAGTCCCACTCCATCCAGCGGACAACCTTACACGCAAAACTCTCAGACCATTCGGGTTACCACGTTCTTTGCACTATTTCATGTACAGCGCTACAGAATGTGTTGGCGTTGTATAATAATTCAATTTCTTTTCTAGAATTGCTATTTACATCTCCTTAGAGAAGGCCAATATAGTGAATTTCGTGGCATATATTACTTCCCAAAACCAACCGTTAAACGAACTGCTTTTTGTATTACACCTCGCTCCATGCTGCCCATGTAATGTTCGTAAATAATAAAAATAGATCTAAAAAAAGAGAAGCCAGGTGTCTCAGTTAGATACGGATTACCCACAGGTAATTTACAATAGGTCAATTAGGAGCTTTAGAGATCTTTAATAATCCCCAGGTAAATAAATAGCTGATGGCTTCAAAGCAAACAAAGGGGGAGGAAATGTTTAACCCTGTGCTGGCCAGCTCTGCGGGAATCCATTTAATGAATAATTGTATCTTGTGTGTCTGCGGTCAGCCCTGGGGCTTCTGCTGAATGAGACAGGGTGCAAAACAAAACAAGGACCAATAAAAAGCACCATCTTTTAAACCTGGATTCACAACCAGTTTCATTGCCACATGCCTTCTCAAAACCCATTCACCTTAGCACTTAAACACAAGGGCATTTTACTGGCACTGAATGAGTTAAACTAAATGAGATCAAAATAATCTATGTGGCAAGGGCACATCCAAGGCACTAAGAGGTTTAGAGTAAATCAGAGAGAACATAGCAGGAGGAGAGTAAATCACACTGGCATATAATAGTGGGCACTGACAGGGCTACTGCCATGCTGCAGGTGGCAGTGGGAATATCCTAGGCACTGAGGAGGTTTCATGGACTCAGTTTACTCCTGTTAGGGGGCACATAGCTGGTTATAGTAAATCAAACTGCACAACGTAGAGGGCACATCCTGGGCACCGAGCGGTTATACTAACTCATTGCACAACAAAGAGGGAACATCCTGGGCACAGAGCGGTTATAGTAACTCATTGCACAACAAAGAGGGCACATCCTGGGCACAGAGCGGTTATAGTAACTCATTGCACAACAAAGAGGGCACATCCTGGGCACAAATCAGTTATAGTAACTCACTGCACAACACAGAGGGCACAAAGCAGTTATAGTAACTCACTGCACAACACAGAGGGCACATCCTGGGCACAAAGCGGTTTTAGTAACTCACTGCACAATGTAGAGGGCACATCCTGGGCACACAGCGGTTATAGTAAATCACACCGCAGAGGGTACTGCACTGTGCCACGTTGGTCCATGTTATTTACCTACAATTGACAGAACAAACACAATGCACAGCATTCTACCCGCAAACATTCCGGCCAATAACTAATGAACTAGTGAGTACATTAATGTAGCCAAAGGATATTAGTCACGGTGACTCAGAGAAACCACAGGTGTATTTCACCAATAGTGAGCACGCTAAATGTTACTTTCTCTTGTAACGGGAGACCAAAAACGCGCGCTGCAGGTAATGTTTACTTATAATCTCGTTTCATGACCTGATCCCCCAAGGCAGTATGTGGGTACACTCTTCCAGGGCCATCCCAGCCAGCAAGTAAGTACAGTCAGGGGGTACAGGGACTGCCTGGCATGGAACCTGAAACCACACTGAGCCAAGAGAGCTCTAACTAAAACCAGAGCAAGATCAAAGGGTCATCAGAGGAGCCAGACTGCACCGTGCTTGCCAAGACTTACTCCAGCTAAATTTGGGATAGTCACATATATGGAATAAGGGCGTGCACATGTATTCCCAGACAGAAATCTTAACCCTTTCAACCTCACATCTGCTAGACTGCTCCATTCTCCACTGGTAAGGATGGTACAGAGAGTATGTTCCCCAAATATTGGCATAAACGCCAACATGTTTCTTTATCAACAGCCATTATCACTCATATTCTCGCCAATTACTGGACTGATACACTGAGAGAGGACTGTTCGTATACTCCATCCTTCACAAGATGCACTCCCAATTATCTATTCTCTACCAGCTGTGCCCCATTCCTCTATTCTCTGCCAGCTGTACCCTCCAATCCTCTATTCTCTGCCAGCTGTACCCCCCAATCCTCTATTCTCCGCCAGCTGTGCCATTATTCCTCTATTCTCTGTCAGCTGTCCCCCCCATTCTCTGCCAGCCTGTGATTCCCCCCATTCTCTGCC
>OW240923.1:2858525-2901353 GCA_933207985.1 Pelobates cultripes | reverse complement strand
AGACTGACTGACACACTGACTGATAGACTGACTGACTGACTGACTGACACACTGACTGATAGACTGACTGACTGACTGACACACTGACTGACTGACTGACACACTGACTGACTGACACACTGACTGACTGATATACTGACTGACTGACACACTGACTGACACACTGACTGATATACTGACTGATTGACACACTGACTGACTGATAGACTGACTGACACACTGACTGACTGACACACTGACTGACTGATAGACTGACTGATATACTGACTGACTGACACACTGACTGACTGATATACTGACTGACTGATATACTGACTGACTGACACACTGACTGACTTACACACTGACTGACTGATAGACTGACACACTGACTGATAGACTGACTGACTGACTGACACACTGACTGATATACTGACTGACTGACTGATAGACTGACTGACTGATAGACTGACTGATATACTGACTGACTGACTGACTGATAGACTGACTAGACTGACTGACACACTGACTGACTGACTGACTGATAGACTGACTGACTGACACACTGACTGATAGACTGACTGACTGATAGACTGACTGACTGACTGACTGACTGATAGACTGACTGATAGACGGCTGACACACTGACTGACTGACTGACTGACTGATAGACTGGCCCCGGCTGACACGCATTGATGGGCTGACTGACTGACGCGGCTGTGCCTGACTGACTGATAGACTGACTGACTGACGGCTGACTGATAGACTGACTGATAGACTGACTGACTGACACACTGTTGACTGATGGACTGACTGACACACTGACTGATACTGACGGCGATGGGCGAGCTTGACACACTGACTGATAGACGAGGCTGACACTGACTGATGGACTGATGACGACACGCGGCTGATATACTGACTGACTGACACACTGATGACTGATGGGCCCGGACTGACACACTGACTGATATACTGACTGACTGACACACTGACTGACTGATAGACTGACTGACTGATAGACTGACTGACTCACTGACTGACTGACACACTGACTGATATACTGACTGACTGACACACTGACTGATAGACAGACTGACTGACTGACACACTGACTGACTGATAGACAGACTGACATACTGACTGACTGATATACTGACTGACACACTGACTGATATACTGACTGACACACTGACTGATTGACTGACTGACTGATATACTGACTGACTGACACACTGACTGACACACTGACTGATATACTGACTGACACACTGACTGATATACTGACTGACTGATATACTGACTGACTGACACACTGACTGATATACTGACTGACACACTGACTGATATACTGACTGACATACTGACTGACACTGACAGACTGACATACTGACTGACACTGACAGACTGATATACTGACTGACTGAGACTGACTGACTCACTGACTGAGACTGACTGACTCACTGACTAACTGACTGAGACTGACTGACACACAGACTAACTGAGACTGACTGACACACTGACTCACTGACTGAGACTGACTGACTCACAGACTGACTGAGACTGACACACAGACTGACACACAGAATAACTCACAGACTGACTCACAGACTGACACTGACTGAGACTGACTCACATACTGACTGAGACTGACACAGAGTGACTCACAGACTGAAACTGACTGACACACAGACTGACTGAGACTGACACAGTGACTCACAGACTGACTGAGACTGACACAGTGACTCACAGACTGACTCACTCACAGACTGACTGAGACTGACACAGACTGACTGAGACTGGCTGACACACTGACTGATACACAGAATAACTCAGACTGACTGAGACTGACTGACACACAGACTGACTCACAGACTGACACTGACTGAGACTGACTCACATACTGACTGAGACTGACACACTGACACAGAGTGACTCACAGACTGAAACTGACTGACACACAGACTGACACAGACTGACTCGCAGACTGACACTGACTGAGACTGACTCACATACTGACTGAGACTGACACACTGACTCAGAGTGACTCACAGACTGAAACTGACTGACACACAGACTGACTGACACGGACTGATACTGACTGACACACAGACTGACTGGGACTGACACACTGAGACTGACTGAGACACTGACTGACACACAGTCTGACTGAAAGTAACTGACACACAGACACACTGACTGAGACTGATTCACAGACTGACTGACTCACTGACTGACACACTGACTCACACACACAGACTGACTCACACACACAGACTGACCGACACAGACTGACTGACACACTGACTGACACACTGACTGACTGACACACTGACTGACACACAGACTGACTGACACACTGACTGATATACTGACTGACTGATATACTGACTGAGACTGACTGAGACTGACACACTGACTGAGACTGACTGATATACTGACTGACTGACTGAGACTGACACACACTGACTGACTGATATACTGACTGACTGAGACTGACACACACTGACTGATATACTCACTGACTGACACACTGAGACAGACTGACACAGACTGACTGAGACTGACACACTGACTGAGACTGACACAGACTGACTGAGACTGACACAGACTGATTCACTGACTGAGACTGACTGACACACTCACTGACTGAGACTGACTGACACACAGACTGACTGACTGAGACTGACACACTGACTGACTGACACAGACTGACTGAGACTGACTGACTCACAGATTGACTTACTGTGACTGACTGACAGACACTGATACATACAGGTAGACACTGACTGACACTAACTGACTGATACAGACAGGCAGACACTGACTGACTCATAGACTGACCAACACTGACTGACTGATACAGACAGGCAGACACTGACTAACACAGACTGACTCACAGACTGGCAGACATAGACAATGACTGACAGAGACAGACACTGATTGACTTACTGATACAGACACTGACTCACAGACATACTGACTGACAGACACTGTGTGACTAACTGATACAGACAGACAGACTGACAGACACTGACTGACTCATAGACTGACAAATACTGACTGACACAGACTGACTCACAGAAGCAGAGGAACACAGGCAACACTCCAGGATCAAGAAGGTAAGTTTATTTCTGGATACACCACCTCATAAAGTGCAATGTTTCGGCTCAACGGAGCCTTAATCATGCATAAGGGATACAACATGATAAAGTGCTTAAATAACCCACACCCCAATTAAACTAATTAATAGGGAGGTCCCTGTTCGGAATCCGAACGAGGTGGAAGCAATCTGCTAATACTCCCCCTGAATGGCGTTCGTCTAATGAACGGGCTGCCACCCAGGGTTGGCACACGCCAAGGCTTCCCTTGCGGTTTGTGGTTTTCACACCTTGTTAGTGAGGTGTGAACATTCTAACTAAACATTCAAAATGGGGTATTGGGGAGACGAATAGGCTTTGTTTGTACGCGGTCTCCCGAATGGGGAGCAGGTCAAACACACACGAAATCACAAATCCATGGGGAACATGGGCAAAATACACTTAATACTTCTTAAGGTTTAGCGGTAATCCCTCTACACAGACTGACCGATACTGACAGAGACAGACACTGACTGGCAAATACTCACAGACTGACTGACAGACACTGACTGACAGACACACACACTGACTGACCACCACAGACAGACTGAGAGATACTGACTGACAGAGACAGACACTGACTGGCAAATACTCATATACTGACTGACACTTACTGACTGATAGACACACACACTGACTGACCGCTACAGACAGACTGAGAGATACTGACTGACTGTGACTGAC
Organism: Pelobates cultripes; assembly: GCA_933207985.1. NCBI lineage: Eukaryota > Metazoa > Chordata > Amphibia > Anura > Pelobatidae > Pelobates > Pelobates cultripes. Next base: position 2,897,550 of record OW240923.1, on the reverse strand, counting down.
AGAGACAGACACTGACTGATAGACATAGACAGGTAGACATCCGTGAGGTCCAGGCTTGTAAACTAGTCACCTGGATGAGGTAGATCTCCATGGAGATGGATTCCCTCCATCTTGAAGTGTCGAAATATCACAAAAGTATTTAACTGACAGAGGTTGATGATTGACCTGAAATCCCTGGTCTACGTCTTTACTAAAAAGTTGCTGAAGAAGCCACAATTGTGATTGACAATCCATAACTATAATTGTCCCTATACGACTGGGATGTTGGGAGGCCAGTGATCTGGTAAATGCAGATAGCAAGTAATGCAGAGCTCGACTGGGAAGCAGTAATCTGCCTACTTCAGTCAGAATGCGGATAGTGCAAATGGTGTGCACAAAATGGCAGTAGCTGTCAAAGGCGAAAAAACAAGCTTCTAATATAAGCGAGCAGTGCTGATACACTCCAGCATGCTGGGGGGAGCAGACGGGAGGTTGTATGAATCGGAGATATAACACGCTATAGCCCTCACATTTCGTGGAAAGCAGCAGAGAGCTATAAGTATGCCCTGCAAACACCTGTAAACGGGACACAAATGGCAAAAGAAGTAGAAGGGGCTTACAGTATTAAAATTAGTATAAGTGAACATTTTAGCCCCCAATAAATTGTGGAATATGATAATAGACTGTGTGGTAATTTGAGTTAAGAAGGAATTTTTTAAATTGGAATAAAATTAGACATTTTAGTGAAACGATCCACAACCACAGGAATAGTGGTTTGTGTGATGAACTGAGCCTCGTCACGTGTTCTTGGAAGGGCCTGCTGGTCAGCCTCTTACCTCAGGACTATGGGCCAGGTCAGCTACTATAAAGACCCATATTTTATTCACCCTGGTTCAGGACTTTCCATAGAACCAAACGCTAGCTTACCGTCAGCCATTCGCATGGACCAAAACTGTGAATAAACTTCAGGGGGCCTTAGCCGCGAATGCCCTGGAACTATTTTCGGCATGAAAACTTTGCGGTTCCCAGTCGGTCCCCAGCGGCACTTAGCCGCGATTCTATGGAACTGTTTTGGGCATGGGACCATGCGTGCGGTCGGCCAAAACTATGACTTTCCTGAACTGATCTGAGTGTTTTTTGGATCTGTTGGTCACCCAGATCAGGGCTGTCAGGGGATGTAACTTTTGTGGGGGTTTTGTGTGTTTTCATGTATTTTTGGGGGTTTGTAAAAATTTGTGTTTGGAGATAATTGAGTTTAGTATAGTGCTTAACTCAATTATCTCTCAGGCATAGGGGAGGGATTGACCTATTTTGTATGGGAGTGTCCTGGACCTGAGAGCTAATGTTATTGTGTATTTGTTAATACTGTGGTTTACTCTCAGGTCTAGGGGGGAGTGCCCCTTGCATGGGGACTGTCATAAAAGGCCAGTTGTGGCTACCATTAAACAAGATTTGTTTTGGGGGTTGGAGAGCTATAGACACACTCTGGGGATTGCTATAATCACTATACTCCCTTGGATCACAACACTTGTTCTTTTAAGAGCAGCCTGCTTCGCTCTCTGGACTAGGAGAGGTCTACCCACTGGATCCTGGTCTTGGGTCCAGGGTGGGTGGAGGACAGCGAGATCAGGACAACGATCAGGACTAGGCAAATTCATTAATAATCCATAAGGATGTTGGAGGACAGGTTTAGATGTTTGACAGACGTGGCAGGAGGACACATAGGAAGAAACAGTATTTACTAAATCAGGCCACCAAAAATGCCTGGTTGTTAGATGGTTTTCTTTATTCCTAAGTATCCAGCAAGAGGAAGATCATGGACCATTTCTAATACTACGCTTCTTAGAGAAGGAGGAATATGCAACTTGTCCCTTTTGAAACATACACCTTCTTGTTCGGTTAGAAGGGAATTGATAGTTCTTCTTTATCAATTTGTTTTATTTTGTTTATAAATTGAGAAGTTATTCCAATATACTTAGAAGGTGATGTGATTGAAGTAGGTTCATTTGAGTTATCATCCTGAGAATGCATACGTGATAGAGAAAGAATCAGCCTTTTTATTCTTTGAACCAGGTCTATACACTATGTGAAACCTGAACCTTTGAAAGAACAGATTCTTTGTGCTGATAATGTTTTAGTAGTCTGTAGAAATTCAAGGTTTTTATGGTCGGTGTAGACGAGTATAGGTTTTTCACTTCCCTCAAGTAAATGACGCAAGCTTTCAAAATAAGCTTTTATTCATAATAATTATTTTTCTCCAATTGCATAATTATTTTCTCCTGGAGATACGGTACGAGAAAAAAAGCAACAGGATGTAAAGGATCTTGATGATTTATTTGTTGTGAATAAGAGAAGAACCAAAGAATTAGTATTAAAAAAAAAAATACAAAAACAAGTTCAACCTGGTTTGAAATAAAAGCCAGGACCTAAAGCAGACCTGCACAACAGTAGGTAGCGGCCAAAATTAAATATACCAAACGTCTTCCGACTAGATATGCACACTGACAGACATACATATACACACATTGACAGACACAGAGATACACACACACACAGGGAGACCTATAGATAGGCACCCTGACAGACATACATATACACACACTGACAGATACATACACACACACAAACAGGGAGACATATATATATATATATATATACACACACAGGGAAACAGATACACACACTGACAGACATACATATACACACACTGACAGATACATACACAGGCAGACATACAGATCCACAACACACACAGGGAGACATATAGATACGCACACTGACAGACATACATATACACACACTGACAGATAGAAACACAGGCAGACATACAGATACGCACATTGAGAGAAATACAGATACACACACACAGGCAGACATACAAATACACAACACACACTGACAGACACACAGATACATACAAAGGCTGACATACAGATACGCACACTGACAGACTTATAGATACACACACTGACAGTCACGCAGATACACACACACTGACAGACATACAGATACACACACACACACACATGCTGGTCAAAATATAAGCTTTTATGGCCACCTTTCAGTTTGCTGCCTTTTGGGTGCTGGAGTGTGCCTTACCATGTGTCCAGTTTGCAGGTTAAGGATGTTGGGAGTTAGGGGCTTGCAGCATGCACCCCATCCTTTCCTGCCTTCTTTTCTCTGCTACATCTGTGCAGCTCCAGTCTCTCCTGGCCTAGCCTCCTGTCACGATTCCAGAACCTAACACGCTAACAGGTCACAGAGAGGAAGGATGCTATACCGGTCCTTAGAGTGGCCGGGCTTAGCACACTAACAATAGTCAAGAGACAAGCCAAGTAAAGGGAGCCAGAAAACGGGAGAACGAGAAACAAGCCGAGGTCAAAGGAGTGGAGAATACAGGAAAATCGGAATAACGAGCCAAATAATCGGTAACCAGAGAGCAACACAAGCAAACTGCACTACAGGTAACATAAGACCACAACAGGGCACTGAGAGACAGGAAAGCTAAGTATTTAACAGCAGTGCTTAATTCTGATTGGATAATTTCCAATCAGAATTAATAATCACACGTGGGAGATATCTATACCTCCCACTGTGATTAGGGTACTGTGGCTTTAACGCCGGGTCACGTGAGTGACCCTGGCGTTTACATAAAAGCCGGGACTCCCAGCGTGCAGCGTTACACATGCTGCTGCTGGGAGGCGAGGACGCAAGGGAAAGCTGCACGCCGCTCGCCCACAGGTAAGAGGAGGGGGGACCGCGGGCGACGATGGACTGAGGGTGAGTGCTGCGAGCGGCATGCAGCCTCCCCTCACAGCCGCCCGCGGAACCGTGACACCTCCTACCCATCTTACGCGGCTCCGGTCTCTTGGAGGAAGTGACTCGCAACACTCACGTCCTCCCAGCTGGCTGCTGATAAGCAAGGGGCCCGTTCACGCTGCTGACACATGCCCACTGGTTGGCCCTAAGTGCATAGGTCACCCGATGGGCCTCCTAAGTGTGCGGGCCCCAATGCTGCACAGCGGTTGCACCAGTGGTAGTTCCTTGCAGGCCACCTGATATTATCTGGCGTGCCGCATGTTGTGCAGGTCTGCAGCACTTTATGCACGTAAATCCGTTTAGTGACAGGGAGGGTTATTCACTTAAAGGACCACTATAGTGCCAGGAAAACATACTCGTTTTCCTGGCACTATAGTGCCCTGAGGGTACCCCCACCCTCAGGGTCCTACTCCCGCCGGGCTGAAAGCCTGTCATTGGCTGAATGCGCATGCGCGGCATGAGCCGCGCGCGCATTCAGCCAGTCTCATATGAAAGCATTCTCAATGTTTTCCTATGGACGCTGGCGTCTTCTCACTGTGAAAATCATAGTGAGAAGCGCGGAAGCGCCTCTAGCGGCTGTCAGTGAGACAGCCACTAGAGGCTGGATTAACCCTAATGTAAACATAGCAGTTTCTCTGTTACTGCTATGTTTACAGCAGAAAGGGTTAATCCTAGAGGGACCTGGCACCCAGACTACTTCATTAAGCTGAAGTTGTCTGGGTGCCTATAGTAGTCCTTTAAGAGAGAATGCAAAATGTCAGGCCTGATTAACTGAACTGAAAGTATAGGTGAGACTGAGTATTTAGACCTTAAAGGGTTACTCCAACCACCGTGACTATTTCTACTTTCTGAAGTGATCATGGTGATAGAAATCTGGATGTGCAGTCTTTCAGCTTAAAACACTGCACGTCCAGAGATATTTGAATTTGTGTGCCGGGGGCTTGTTACTCCCTTGGCACATGTGACTTACGCCTGCCGTTAGCATGCACTGCACACTGGTTACAGACATTCACTGCTGGAAAGCTCATGCCTCTCCTTCCTCCCTCCTTTCCCTGACCACTCGCTCTCCCCATCACTTTGCAGGCTCAGAGTGTGCGCATGTGCTCCCAGACTTCTATGAGAAGCCTTTGATTGGAACTCCACACGTCTGCTGTGACATCACAAAAGGGGCGTGCCGAGCGGCTCTGGGAGCTTTGCAAGAAAGGTAAGAAAAGTTTAGTTTAAAACTTTGTTTAGCCCTTTCTAGGGGGACCTAAAGAGTAATGCTCAATAGTACATTATACTAACAAAAAAGGGTTGGAGTAACTGCATAACCATGCATAACTTTAATCTTCTTATTAGGGAACCGCCATTTGCCAAACTTTTTAATACTATGCTTTCTTTTCCCGTGTATTTAATAAATGTTTTTTTTTGTTTCTGAAAAATAAAGGTCAATGTAGAAATTGACACCACTGTAAAACCCCTAAAAATGGATCACTCAAGAACTGTTAAATGGTGCATTCTAATGACATCAGAACTACTGAACTGGCATGGATTCATTATGATGGCTCCATTAATTTACATTTACACTAAATCTAAGCATCATGTGAAAAAAGGGTAAACACACGTTATTATAATGATTTTCAATTCTTTATTCAGAAGTGTAATTTCCATAAAAAGCAAAGGTACTCCTTTAAATGTTCTAATTCTGTTACTGGCATGCCCCATCTGTGCTTTGACAGGTTAGCATTGAAAGAATTCCTGACCAATCACATACAAGTATCTAAGAATGAGAAATGATCTGTGTTATTTGAATGTTCAATGTGTAACAATATACCATGACAATGCTAGTGACACTGCCATTTAGTGAGGAAATGTGGGCCTTGTCATAACAGCCTCACCTTGACAACCCCTTAGTGTACAGAGGAGGTAGATCTCTGCTTACCCTGTCATTAACTGGGTAAATTAAAGGCACCCCACCCTCCCGGGGAATGCTTCCTGCTGAAAGGCTCTCTTATCAAAACGTCTCTGTTCAGACTGGAAGCGGGCATCTCCATAAAGTATGTTACTGTTACAATGGGTTCTGCTGTGTGTCATATAGTATCAGAGCTTACATGTATGTCTCAAGACACGTATACTTTTCAATTCTACAAGGCTTGTATACACAGCAGCTATTCACTGAACCCTCAATTGTCAGAAATCTAGCATTACATTTCAAATTTAAGGTTATAACTTCATTTGGAAAGTCTCGGACTCTGATTGCAGCTCAGCTATAAAACTGTAAATTGCCTTGTCATATCCCAAAAATGTATAGTTTAGTTTAACAAATCTAAACCTCTTTAGTTTAGAAAAACGTTGCCTCAGAGGGGATATGATAATATTATACCAATATATCCAGGGCCAATACAAACCATTGTGTGGAAATCTATTCACAAACCGGACTTTACATAGGACACGAGGTCATGCGTTTAGACTGGAAGAAAGAAAAGGTTTTTTTTTTTTTTTTACTGTAAGAACAATAAGGATGTGGAATTCTCTGCCTGAAGAAGTAGTTTTATGAGAGTCCATACAGATGTTTTAACAGCTACTAGATGCATACTTGCAAAAACAATATTCAAGGATATAATTTTTCAATGTACGGTAATAGCTTCTTGATCCAAGGATAAATCTGACTGCCATTCTGGGGTCAAGAGGGAATTTTTTTCCTAGTTTGTTGCAAAATTGGAAGCGCTTCAAACTGTTTTTTTGCCTTCTTTTGGATCAACAGGAAAAAACGAATGTGAGGAAGGCCGAACTTGATGGACCCAAGTCTCTTTTCAGCCTATGTAACTATGTAACAACATTAATATTTGAAGGGAAACTATAGTGCCAGGAAAACAATTTTCCTGGCACTATAGCTTGCCCCTCTGTCAAGCGTCGATGTCCCTCAGTGCTGGCTCAGCTCCGCCCACGCTCCTCCCCCACCCAATGGCCGCGCTCGCATTAGGATCTCCCTATAGGAAAGCATTATTCAGTGCTTTCTTATGGGGATTCCGGTGACGCGAATGGAAGTCCTCACGCATAGCGTGAGGACGTCCAGCATCGTTTAGGCGACCAAAGTAGTCTAAGCATCCAAAAGTCACATAGTTACATAGCTGAAAAGAGACTTGTGTCCATCAAGTTAAGCCTTCCTCACATATGTTGTTGCTGTTGATCCAAAAGAAGGCAAAAAACCTAGTCTGAAGCACTTCCAATTTTGCCACAAACTAGGAAAAAATTCCTTCTTGACCCCAAAATAGCAGTCAGATGTCTCCTTGGATCAAGCAGCTATGACCCCACTAATTAGAAATTATATCCCTGTATGTTATGTTTTCGTAAGTATTTATCCAGTTGCAGTTTAAACCTCTGTAGTGACTCTGACAAAACCACCTCTTCAGGCAGAGAATTCCATATCCTTATTGCTTATCTCCTTTCTTCCAGCCTAAATGTGTGACCTCGTGTCCTATGTATAGCCCTGTTTATGAATAGATTTCCAGATAAAGGTTTGTACTGGCCCCGAATATATTTGTATAAAGTTATCATATCCCCTCTCAGGCGCCGTTTTTCCAAACTAAACAGATTTAATTTTTTTTAACCTTACTTCCTAACTAAAATGCTCCATTCCTTTTATCAATTTTGTAGCTCGTCTCTGGACTTTTTCTAGTGCCATGATATCTTTTTAGAACAGGCGCCCAAAATTGCACAGCATATTCAAGGTGTGGTCTTACCAGCGATTTATAAAGACACAAAATTATATTTTCATTCCGAGAATTTATGCCCCTATTTATACATGACAAAACCTTACTGGCCTTACCAACTGCAGATTGACATTGCATATTGCTGCCTAATTTGTTATCTATAACAATTCCCAAATCCTTCTCATGTGTGGTTATCCCTAATTCACTACCATTTAGTGTGTAAGTTGCTTGTGCATTCTTAACCCCGAAGTGCATAACTTTGTATTTCTCTACTTTAAATCTGCCATTTTAGTGCCCAGTCCCCCAATCTATCCAAATCCCTCTGCAGCAAAGCAATATCCTGCTCACATTTTATTACTTTACAAAGTTTTGTGTCATCTGCAAACACTGATACATGGCTTTCAATGCCTATTTCAAGATCATTTATAAATATATTAAATAGAAGTGGTCCCAAAACAGAACCCTGAGGGACACCACTTACCACTTTTGTCCAGCCTGAAAATGTACCATTAATTACAACTCGTTGTACTCTATCCTTAAGCCAATGTTCTACCCAAGAACAAGAATATTCATCTAGACCAATTTCTTTTAGTTTGAAGACTAACCTATTGTGAGGAACCGTATCAAATGCCTTGGCAAAATCCAAGTAGATCACATCCACTCTAGTGGCTGTCTACCAGAGGAGTTAATCCTAGCAGGTAATTATTGCAGTTTATAAAAACTGCATTAATTAAATGCTCAGGTTTAAGGGTAATGGGAGTTTGCACCCAGACCACTTCAATGAGCTGAAGTGGTCTGGGTACTTACAGTGTCCCTTTAATAACAGCCACTGCCTTGAATATAAATTATTTTTATTCAATAATGTGTGAGAACATCAGAGTACAGAAAACACACACAGGTTTACTGCCCTGTTACTTCCATACTAATCTGACATACCATGTGCTTTATTCACTAATCTTCAAATTCAATCTAATTTGAATGGTGAAAGTTATACTGAAATGGCCAACTGTAACTGGAGCTGAGTTGGGATTTTTTTTTTTTGGCTCATTTAAGTAATTAAATCCCTCTATGTTGCCCCACAGAGCTGGTATCATAATACAAAATGTTACCACAAATAATATTTGCATTCTAATTTACTATTGTAAAATTTGTTCGGAGTGGTTTGGTTGAGTGTCTAAGTGTGTGTAAGGATTGTTATGTGACACAAACGTCGGTCTGTAGAATGATATCCAGACTCGAGTGTTTACATTAAACGCTGTAAGTATTGAAATGTGTGAAGAAGCTTCATGAATCATGGGGTTAGATCAGCAACATAAGTACACATTAAAACTGCAATTTAGTCATGTCATTCGTAGTACTCAGCAATATTACTTACACGCTTTTTAAGAACTGAAATTTCATCACAAGTGGCTCGCATGCCACGGGTATTACTAGAGGGGAATACAAGAATAGGAGATTTGTAAAGTAATATCTGGAGAGCGTCACAGTGACTGATCAACGTCTTTCAGAGATAAATGGCAGGTGTGCAGTAGCTGGCACAAATATTCTAAAGCACGTGGAAGATCGATGGTACATTTAGATTTTTGTGGATTAATCAGAAGGTTGTCTCTAGACATAGAAACATAAAATGTGACGGCAGATAAGAACCATTCGGCCCATCTAGTCCGCCCAATTTTCTAAATACTTTCATTAATCCCTGGCCTTATCTTATAGTTAGGATAGCCTTATTGGATACTTTTACTGTTTTTATATACTGTTAATAATAAGATTTTGGTCATTTTTTACGTTTAAACCATCATCTTTTACTATTACCTGGCTTTTTATATATATATTTTATACTATATACTTCTTTTATTATTTTTATTTCCTGGATATTATACTCTAAAGAATCCTAGGTGGGGATTATACCACTTACGCTGTTACATAGAGCAGTTAGCCTGCCCTATACATTGTGAGTATATTTTATTTCATCACCTAAGATTTTATTGAGAGCACTATCGCTGTTTTATCTTCTCTACGAGCTCCTGATATTCTCGTCAAGATCACTCATCCTATATCCTACAAACGGGGATTATACCGCTGTACGCCTAACAAACTAGAGCTAGCCAAAGCTCTACCGAATGTGAGTGTATCTATTATATTTTATATCTTTTATTGCATGTGTGGAACATACTGCACCATTATTGTTTCCATTTTTATTTCCAACTTGGTTACCTGCCACTACATAGAAGAGGACACTTGCCGTATATCCTGCAAGCGGGATACCGCTGTAAGCCATTCACACCAGAGCTGGATTAAGCTCTGTCAACTGTAAGTAAGAACTCTTCTATTTTTACATATTTGGATTATCCTTCACGTCATTGACATCTTCTGGATATCGCAAAAAGTAGAACTTTGGAAACAACAATATAGATCCTGTTGGACTTAATATTATTATTTATTGTGCACATTGGCGCAGACCCATCCCCCCATTTTCTAGGATAGCCTTATGCCTATCCCACGCTTGCTTAAACTCCTTTACTGTGTTAACCTCTACCACTTCAGCTGGAAGGCTCTTCCATACATCCACTACCCTCTCAGTAAAGCAATACTTCCTGATATTATTTTTAAACCTTTGTCCCTCTAATTTAAGACTATGTCCTCTTGTTGTGGTAGTTTTTCTTCTTTTAAATATAGTATCCTCCTTTACTGTGTTGATTCCCTTTTATGTATTTAAATGTTTCTATCATATCCCCCCTGTCTCGTCTTTCCTCCAAGCTATACATGTTAAGATCCTTTAACTTTTCCTGGTAAGTTTTATCCCGCAATCCATGAACGCGTTTAGTAGCCCTTCTCTGAACCCTCTCTAAGGTATCAATATCCTTCTGAAGATACGGACTCCAGTACTGTGTACAATCAGTGGTGTATCCTGGTTTTGTGCTGCCCTAGGCAGGACAAAACTCAGACGTCCTCCCCCACCCCCCCCCGCACCAGCCCCACCCAACCCTTCCCCCCCCACCTTCTAAATACACACACACACATTCACTGACAGATACGTATACACACGCTAACAGACACACACTCACTAACAGACACACACTCACTCTAACAGACACACACTCACTCTAACAGACACACACACACTGACACACACAGACACACTAACAGACACACACACACAGTCAGACACACACATACACACAGTCAGACACACACACACTAACAGACTCAAACTGTCAGACACACACACACTAACAGACACACACACTAACAGACACACACACACACACTAACAGACACACAGTCAGACACACATACACACTAACAGAAACACACAGTCAGACACACACTAACAGACACACACTAACTCACTAGCAGACACACAGTCAGACACACACACACACTCACTCACATTAACACACATATATATATATATATATTTTTTTTAAATTAATTTAGCCCCCCGCCCCCCCCTCCTTACCTTTGGGAATGCTGGTTTCTCCCTGGGGTCCAGTGGGGACGGGCGGGCAGGCGGCTGGCCAGGGAGCTCTTCCTCTGAGCTGTCCGCTCAGCTCCCTTGCGTGCCGCAGAGTGAGGCTGGGAGCGGGGTTGATGGCGTCATATTCCGGCTCCCAGCCTCACTGCTAGCGAGGGAGCTGAGCAGAGTGCTCAGGGAAGAGCTCCCTCGCCAGCCGCCCGCCCGCCCAGCGCCGCCCACCCGCTCGGCATGTCTGTTAGCCGCAAGGCTAACAAGGCATTTGCCCTGGGCATTTGGGGGCGGCGTTTTTTGCCGCCCCCTGAAATATGCCGCCCAAGGCAAATGCCTTGTTTGCCTCGCGGCTAAAACGCCCCTGTGTACAATACTCCAAGTGAGGTCTCACCAGTGTCCTGTACAATGGCATGAGCACTTCCCTCTTTCTACTGCTAATACCTCTCCCTATACAACCAAGCATTCTGCTAGCATTTCCTGCTGCTTTATTACATTGTCTGCCTACCTTTAAGTCATCAGAAATAATCACCCCTAAATCCCTTTCCTCAGATGTTGAGGTTAGGACTCTATCAAATATTCTGTACTCTGCCCTTGGGTTTTTACATTCAAGATGCATTATCTTGCACTTATCCATATTAAATGTCAGTTGCCATAATTCTGACCATTTTTCTAGTTTACCTAAATCATTTGCCATTTGGCTTATCCCTCCTGGAACATCAACCCTGTTACATATCTTAGTATCATCAGCAAAAATACGTACCTTACCATCAAGACCTTCTGCAATATCACTAATAAAAATATTAAAGAGAATGGGTCCAAGTACAGATCCCTGAGGTACCCCACTGGTGACAAGTCCAAGCTTCGAATATATTCCATTAACTACAACCATCTGTTGCCTGTCACTCAGCCACTGCCTTACCCATTCAACAATATTGGAATCCAAACTTAAAGATTGCAGTTTATTGATAAGCCTTCTATGTGCAACAGTGTCAAAAGCCTTACTGAAATCTAGGTAAACAATGTCTACTGCACCACCCTGATCTATAATTTTAGTTACCCAATCAAAAAAATCAATAAGATTAGTTTGGCATGATCTTCCTGAAGTAAACCCATGTTGTCTCTGATTTTGAAATCCATGTGTTTTTAGATGTTCAACAATCCTATCCTTTAACATGGTTTCCATCACTTTCCCCACTACTGAAGTAAGGCTTACTGGCCTATAGTTGCCGACTCCTCCCTATTACCTTTCTTGTGAATGGGCACAACATTCGCTAACTTCCAATCTTCTGGGACTACTCCTGTTAACAATGATTGGTTAAATAAATCTGTTAATGGTTTTGCTAGTACACCACTAAGCTCTTTTAATAACTTTGGGTGTATCCCATCAGGTCCCATTGACTTATTTGTCTTTACTTTTTTTTTTTTTTTAAACTTTATTTTTATCGTGCAAGAAATTACAACAGTGTCTGCGTAGCCACAATAGCCGTAACAGACGCCTTCTTGTATAACATTCAAAAACATTTTCGTGGCTTATTTAAACTTAGCACGTTTTTATCATTGAAGGATCGTTTAAGACAATATTAAGCTTTGTATGATTCAATATGTTTGTCAGTAACAGGTAACAGCATTCAAGTGGCTAGGTCACATATTGGTCTACGAATTTAGTATTTATGTAAGTAACCCGCTTATCTATGTGTATGAGGTTGACAGGCTGGAAGGTAATGTTTATGTAACCTAACAGCTGTGGTAGGTATGCCTTTAGAATAGCTAGTCAAGCTTAAGGTTATAGTTGTGTCGTGTGTATGAGGTGCGCCCTGTACGTCCTAAAACACCTAGTGGCGTGATGAACTAATTCTCAAGCTAGTGGGGGCCGCGATCTAACATGTGAAGCAGGTGTAGGTAGTGTGAGATCCTACTAGCCACCAGGTACGATTCGCATGGTGTAGTTTACGTATGAGAAAACTGTTGCCTTGCGTGAGTGCCATGACCATTGTTTGCCTGGCCGCCGGGCACGGCAAGGCATGACAGGGTGAAACATTATGCTTTTAAGTTCACAGTAATTTTAAGGTAAGCAATGTGCTAATGAAAGGAATAAAAGAATAAAACAATAAAATAACAATAAAATAACAATAAAACCGCTAAAGCAATTTAGGTAGGTGCTTCTGGCGTAGATGCAAGATAGTTCATCTCGTGCCCCCATGGTAGGGCCTGTCCCCTCGGGACCTGCCTGTGGCGGTTTTAGCCCGGTTCCACTTCTGGTAAGTTGTCGATTCTGGGGTGTATAAGTCCGCTAGTGTCTCTTTTTTCCCGGCGTCTGTGCCATATATTAAACGAGTTAAAAAAAAAAAAAAAAGAAGAAGGGTTTAAATGGGGAGTCTCAGATGAGATCTATTAAGCTGGAAGATTTGTGGTGATTCTCCGTAGAGATGACTGGTTAGAGTTCAGGTTGTGGCCGTTCTGTAGGTGTCTTCTGCGGAATTGCGCGGTACAAATGGAGCGGCGCCGGCTGGGTCCCAGACATGCGTTGCGGCCCCTGTCCCTGCTCCTCTGTTGTTTAGGGAGTCTTGTGGGAGGCCCAGGGTCTCTAAGATGGCCACCGCCCCTTCGAAGTCGTGGACAGGGTAAGAGGTATTACCTTGGAGGACGGCTAGAGTGCGGGATCCTCTCCATCTGTATGCAATGCTCCGGTCGCGGAGGAGCAGCGTGAAAGGCTGTAGTGTTTTGCGCCACGCCAGGGTGCTTCCTGATAAGTCAGTGTAAAACGTGAGTGATAAGTTCTCAAAGTTGTAGGGGGTCTTTCCTTTTAGTGCCCCCATGACTGCTGCTTTGTCTTGCCCTGATTGGAATCGAATAATCAGGTCGCGCGGAGCTGTGGCTGGTGCTTTTTGTGGCCTCGGGATCCGGAATATTTCTTCAGGTGTCACCGATTTCGCCTGTTTAGAGGGCAGTATCGCCGTTAGTAGACGTCTTATCAGATGCGGTAGTTCCGCGTCGGGGACTGTTTCTGCTACTCCCCTTAACTTAAGGTTTTTGCTTCGCCTGGAGTCCTCCAGTGCTGCAAACCGCTGTTCCGTAGCAGCGTGTTGTTTTTGCAGTGTTTGCACCTCTTGCTGTAGTTGGGTAAGTTGTGCCTTCGTATTGTGGGTGTCGGTTTCCAGGGTACCCATGCGGCCAGTCAAACCTTGTAGGTCTTTGCGGAAAGTCACCAAATCCATCTGGATGTCTCTCCGCAGGCCCGCCAGTAGATCCTGCATGTCGGCTTTGGTGACTGGTGATGACTCCGCATGTGAGGTTGCAGGTACCGTGTTCCGGTTTAGTTCTCTCGGAGCTGGAGGTTGTAGATCCCGGGGCTCCAAACTATGGTCGTCCGAGAAGTCGGAGCTCTCCCCCATGTAGGCCGCCATTTTGGGCATTGAGGCGCCATGTGCCTGCCGCCATAAGTCTCCGATGCTCGCCCCCGGTTTCGGCTTGTCCGGCCTCTGTTTCTTTATTTTTCGGCCCATGCCGGTGTGGGCTGCCTGGGGGTCCAGGTGGGGTCCGTTTGTCGGTACTTGGGGTCGATGAAAACCCGAAATACGGGCCTCTGGTATCGGAGCACATTAGGCGTGCGACCGTTCCGTTCAACAGCTTAGCTCCGCCCCCTCATTTGTCTTTACTTTTGACAGTTGAAATAGAACCTCTTCCTCTGTAAACTCACGTGTAATAAATGACTCATTTATCCTTTTTCTAAACGGAGGTCCCTTTCCTTCATTTTCATCTGTAAATACAGAACAAAAATATTAATTAAGGCAGTCCGCTAGACCTTTATCCTCTTCTACATACCTTCCTTCTTTTGTTTTTAATCTAACTAAGCCTTGTTTTACTTTTCTTTTCTCATTTATGTATCTAAAAAAAGTTTTGTCCCCCTTTTTTTTACTGACTGTGCTATTTTCTCTTCTGTGTGTGATTTGAAAGCTCTTATAACTTGCTTAGCCTCTTTCTGCCTAATCTTATAGATCATTTTGTCTTCCTCACTTTTTTTTTTTTATAATTACTAAATGCTAACTTTTTGTTTTTAACTATTTTGGCCACATCTGCGGAGTACCACAGTGGTTTCTTTAATTTTTTTATTTTTTTTTAGACAAGTTGTGGTATGTTGTGGCCAGTATGTGCTCTGTGTGGAGCCTTTTCCATATCAATTTACAGTGATAAGAACTGTCATTCTGTCACGTTATACGATGTATTGATTGATATATGAGTTAGTTCGGTTATATGGAAATGTGTAGCATGCTTGGAGACATCCATATTCAATGGAATAAGCTCCAATGTTCCTTTTCTATTTAAAAAGTTATACAATATATCCCAGAACTATATATTTAATAGTCATTTCACACCCCCTCTGTACCCTCTGAGAATTTTTCTCTTGGTGGGTAGATATTTCACAAGTCTGTGTTTGTTTAACCAAGATTGACAAAGTTAAAATATGGGCCTTCCATTTTTGGAAAACCCTTTTCTTCAAGGGCTAGAAGATACAAGTGTCAGCACCTCGCCTCTTTGCCACCTCTGTGTTACCACATTCCTTCCTTTTATACTCCTTTCAAAGCGACCTGACCATAGTGGTGTGCAGTCATTTAGCAAAGTTTCATATTTAATTTAGCCATGCTTTGTTTTTTTTGTTTCAATGGCTAGAACTTGACAAAAAAAATGCAGAAGTGGTCATAGTGGTTGGAGTAACCCTTTAATTACTAACCTAACTATACCTGACTCGCTCCCAGTCGTGACTCCTTATACCGGTTGACATGTTTTGATCCACATCTGCAAACCCTCAAGCTTAAAAGAGCACTATAGTGCCAGGAAAACAAACTCATTTTCCTGGCACTATAGGGTTATTAGGTTCCCCCCTCCCTCTGGGCTGAATGGGTTAAAACCCCTTCAGCCACTTACCTTAATCTAGCGCCGGGCTCCCTCAGCGCTGGTGACCTCTCTTCCCCCAGCTGACATCAGGTCCTGAATGGAGCCGCGCGCGCATTCATTCCATCCATAGAAAAGCATTACTCAATGCTTTCCTATGGGGATCTGAACTCACGCTATGTGAGTTCAATGCGATTTTAAACATAGAAACATAGAAACATAGAATGTGACGGCAGATAAGAACCATTCGGCCCATCTAGTCTGCCCAATTTTCTAAAAACTTTCATTAGTCCCTAGCCTTCTCTTATAGTTAGGATAGCCTTATGCCTATCCCACGCATGCTTAAACTCCTTTACTGTGTTAACCTCTACCACTTCAGCTGGAAGGCTATTCCATGCATCCACTACCCTCTCAGTAAAGTAATACTTCCTGATATTATTTTTAAACCTTTGTCCCTCTAATTTAAGACTATGTCCTCTTGTTGTGGTAGTTTTTCTTCTTTTAAATATAGTCTCCTCCTTTACTGTGTTGATTCCCTTTATATATTTAAATGTTTCTATCATATCCCCCCTGTCTCGTCTTTCCTCCAAGCTATACATGTTAAGATCCTTTAACCTTTCCTGGTAAGTTTTATCCCGCAATCCATGAACCAGTTTAGTAGCCCTTCTCTGAACCCTCTCTAAGGTATCAATATCCTTCTGAAGATACGGTCTCCAGTACTGTGTACAATACTCCAAGTGAGGTCTCACTAGTGTTCTGTATAATGGCATGAGCACTTCCCTCTTTCTACTGCTAATACCTCTCCCTATACAACCAAGCATTCTGCTAGCATTTCCTGCTGCTCTATTACATTGTCTGCCTACCTTTAAGTCATCAGAAATAATCACCCCTAAATCCCTTTCCTCATATGTTGAGGTTAGGACTCTATCAAATATTCTGTACTCTGCCCTTGGGTTTTTACGTCCAAGATGCATTATCTTGCACTTATCCACATTAAATGTCAGTTGCCACAATTCTGACCATTTTTCTAGTTTACCTAAATCATTTGTCATTTGGCTTATCCCTCCTGGAACATCAACCCTGTTACATATCTTAGTATCATCAGCAAAAAGACATACCTTACCATCAAGACCTTCTGCAATATCACTAATAAAAATATTAAAGAGAATGGGTCCAAGTACAGATCCCTGAGGTACCCCACTGGTGACAAGTCCAAGCTTCGAATATATTCCATTAACTACAACCCTCTGTTGCCTGTCACTCAGCCACTGCCTTACCCATTCAACAATATTGGAATCCAAACTTAAAGATTGCAGTTTATTGATAAGCCTTCTATGTGCAACAGTGTCAAAAGCCTTACTGAAATCTAGGTAAGCAATGTCTACTGCACCACCCTGATCTATAATTTTAGTTACCCAATCAAAAAAATCAATAAGATTAGTTTGGCATGATCTCCCTGAAGTAAACCCATGTTGTCTCTGATCTTGAAATCCATGTGTTTTTAGATGTTCATCAATCCTATCCTTTAACATGGTTTCCATCACTTTCCCCACTACTGAAGTAAGGCTTACTGGCCTATAGTTGCCCGACTCCTCCCTATTACCTTTCTTGTAAATGGGCACAACATTCGCTAACTTCCAATCTTCTGGGACTACTCCTGTTAACAATGATTGGTTAAATAAATCTGTTAATGGTTTTGCTAGTACACCACTAAGCTCTTTTAATAGCTTTGGGTGTATTCCATCAGGTCCCATTGACTTATTTGTCTTTACTTTTGACAGTTGAAATAGAACCTCTTCCTCTGTAAACTCACGTGTAATAAATGACTCATTTATCCTTTTTCTCAACTGGGGTCCCTTTCCTTCATTTTCATCTGTAAATACAGAACAAAAATATTCATTGAGGCAGTCAGCTAGACCTTTATCCTCTTCTACATACCTTCCTTCTTTTGTTTTTAATCTAACTAATCCTTGTTTTACTTTTCTTTTCTCATTTATGTATCTAAAAAATGTTTTATCCCCTTTTTTTACTGACTGTGCTATTTTCTCTTCTGTGTGTGATTTGGAAGCTCTTATAACTTGCTTAGCCTCTTTCTGCCTAATCTTATAGATCATTTTGTCTCCCTCACTCTGGTTTTTTTTTATAATTCCTAAATGCTAACTTTTTGTTTTTAACTATTTTGGCCACATCTGCGGAGTACCACAGTGGTTTCTTGAATTTTTTGCTTTTACTGACAAGCCTAATGCAATTTTCTGTTGCCTTCAATAGTGCAACTTTTAAATAATCCCATTTTTCTTGGACTCCATTTAAATTGCTCCAGTCTGATAATGACTCCTCTACCCATATTCTAATTTTAGAAAAGTCTGTTTTTCTAAAGTCTAAAACTTTTGTTTTTGTGTGGTGTGACTCAGTCACTGTTCTTATATTAAACCACACTGACTGATGATCACTGGATCCTAAACTTTCACCTACAGTAACATCTGATACCAAATCTCACACTGAGAACCGCAGAAGCGCCTCTAGTGGCTGTTGGCTGTCAGTGAGACAGCCGCTAGAGGCTGGATTAACCCTGCAGTGTAAACATAGACCACTACATTGAGCTGAAGTGGTCAGTTTGCCTATAGTGGTCCTTTAAGTCCATCTGCCCTCAAGCTGTTCTCTGTGGATTTATACTTTAGATTGAACGATACATTGGATCATGGTGCTGTTGCTTGAATAAAAATGTAACATTTATCAGCAAAACTTAGGTTATTTTTTTTAAGTCTTCACAAACAATTCTCTCCATAACTATGCCGCAGCTTACATATACTCATTAACCCCTTAAGGATGGAGCCAAATGTACACGTTGTGAACGAAACAAAATGTAAACAAAACCTGGCATTTGCGCTACATGTCTGTCCAACCGTAATTCACCTCTTATATATTATATGCACCCACCCTTATTATATATCATTTTATTCAGGGGAAACATGGCTTTCATTTAATATCAAATATTTAGCTATGAAACATAATTTAATATGAAAAAAATGGGAGAAAATACAAGTTTTTTTTATTTTTTTTTGTTCTACATGACATTTTAATTGTCAATGTCATAATACTGTTTGCTTTTACTGCAATAAAATACACATATTTGTATTCAGCAAAGTCTCACGTGTAAAACAGTACCCCCTATGTACAGGTTTTATGGCGTTTTGGGAAGTTACACGGTCAAATATAGCATGTTACATTTGAAATTGAAATTCGCCAGATTGGTTACGTTGCCTTTGGGACTTTTTATAGTAGCCCAAGAATGAAATTTACACCCATAATGGCATACCATTTGCAATAGTAGACAACCCAAGGTATTGCAAATGGGGTATGTCCAGTCTTTTTTAGAAGCCATTTGGTCACAAACACTGGCCAAAGTTAGCGTTAGTATTTGTTTGTGTGAAAAATGCAAAAAAACGCCAATTTTGGCCAGTGTTTGTGACTAAGTGGCTACTAAAAAAGACTGGACATACCCCGTTTGCAATACCTTGCAAGCCTTATATTTGACGCTGTAACTTTTGAAAACACCATAAAACCTGTACATGAGGGGTACTGTTGTACTCAGGAGACTTCGCTGAACACAAATATTAGTGTTTCAAAACAGTAAATTAGATCGTCCGTGTAAGTGCCATTTGTGTGTGAAAAATGCAAAAAATTTCATATATATATGATCTAAGTATAATTTTTTTTTTTTTTTTTACACCTTTAACATTTATTTGATTTTATTTTCAGCCAGCAGGGGGACCACCTGTCATTACAGGCAGCCCCCCTGCTGGCAATGCAGGAGGCAGCCTACCCGGCCATGTGATTGTGAGGTCCTCGCAAGGACCTCACTCTCACATGGCCGGGGGGCAACGGAGGAGGAGGATGTGCTGCGGGGGGGCTCCCTGGGAGTCCCCCCCCACCGCGATCGCCGGCGTGGGACCGCCGGCGACCGGGTAAGTAATAAAAGACCGGAGGGCGTACAATTACGCCCGGCGGCATTTAGAGCCGCCTAAAATAAGGCGTAATTGTACGCCCTCCGGTCTTAAGGGGTTAAAGGACCACTATAGTGCCAGGAAAACTGTAACGGACCGTTTTGCCCAAAAGAGGTTAAAAACCGTTTAGGCGATATTCCCCTTTTTCAGCTGCACAGACAGCTACTGCAAGCACCAATCTCCTGAACTGCTAACCCACGAATTCACCAACTCCCGAACTGCATACCAAGGGAATACTGGAAACTCCCGAACTGGAGACACACGAATAGCTGCTGGCAGACGAACAGGAAAAGCCCCCAAGCGGCTTACACTCCTGGCAATCAGTCTCTAATAGCATACAGTAAATCCTCCCCCAATAATGAGACAACACTTCACTTTGAGGGTTAAGCAGGAACTGGTTTACTGGGGCTAACTGCCCGGCTTTTATGCAGGTCTCCCACCTGGTGGACACTCCCCTAGGGGACTAAATGGGAAACTGGGAAACATATTGGCTCTCAGCCAATCACAGACATACACCTTTAAACACTCCCACAATTACATCACAATCCCTCCTCTCTGCTCTGGAGATAATTGAGAAGTAATTCAATTATCTCCAAAGACAGAGGCAAAACTCCGTTAACCACATGGCAGAAAACAAACAATAAAAGATATAAAATTACCTACAGTTACATTCAGTACATAAAACATATACGTTCTACATATCCCCAGATAGCTCAGGTCTGAGCGCACATTATTAAGCGAATGGCACTCAGACCACACGAATACAGTTTAATCGCCATGGAGCCAAAGTCTTTACACAGTCAGTTTCATGCGAATGGGCTCCATGGGATTCCTATCTGGAGTACAACACACTCAAACAAATCTACCGAACACCCGGCAGAAAAGCACGAATAAGTCTTTTCTGCAGGGAAAAAGATGTCTTTTAACATGGGGCCATAGTCCAAAGGCAGCAGGCGAGCAATCAGGCTTCTCCAGTGTACAGTGGCGAGGTTGGTTTCGCCACAAAAACATACTCGTTTTCCTGGCACTATAGTGCCCTGAGGGAGCCCCCACCCTCAGGGTCCCCCTCCCGTCCAGCTCTGGGGAGAGGAAAGGGTTAAAACTTACCTTTTTTCCAGCGCCGGGCGGGGAGCTCTCCTCCTCTCCGCCTCTGATCCTCCTCTTCGGCTGAGTGCGCATGCGCGGCAGGAGCTGCGAGTGCATTCAGCCGGTCTCATAGGAAAGCATTTACAATGCTTTCCTATGGACGCTTGCGTGTTCTCACTGTGATTTTCACAGTGAGAATCACGCAAGCGTCTCTAGCGGCTGTCAATGAGACAGCCACTAGAGGATTTGGAGGCTGGATTAACACTAACATAAATTTATATGTTTATTTTTTTTAAAAAAGGGTTAATCCTAGAGGGACCTGGCACCCAGACCACGTCATTAAGCTGAAGTGGTCTGGGTGCCTAGAGTGGTCCTTTAATCAGTAAGCACCCCCCACTTTGCAAACTTTATCTGACCTTTGTTTTCACTCATTTTTTTTTTTTGACTGGATTTCTCTTTGACTGTTTGAACTTCGGGAAAGTCTTCCTTTTCTCCGTTATATTTTCTCCAGTCTTTTTAGAAATATCTCAAAATATAATTTTCTTTAGTCTCAGAATCCAAAACTCCTGCAAAAGAAACCCATATATTTCTGGAAAGTACATCACCAGACTATGTAACTAAGAGCATTTTGACACTTTACATTTAATCATTTTACTACGAACCTAGGTCAAAATGTTTAAATATTTTCCCAGCTCAAACAGTACAGAGGGTTCTATGAGCCAGGCATGTTGTGCCCCACAATCATACTGTGCTATTTGTTAATAGATCTGCATTTGGCGCTGCGGCCACACTGATCATGTGGTTTGATTACTGTCAGAGCTCCATATTTACATTCCCAGCCTGCCTATACCTTCAAAACCCTTGTTTGTTAACATTTAAAACCCCTTGTATGTTGCAATGCCTCACTATTTTATATATCATACTTCATTTTATATTTTATGTTAACTTCCGGTCATGTGACTGTGACGTCAAATGATCATTATTTTCACATTTTCTACCTATATAAGCAGCTCAGGTCCATTCTTCTCTGTAATTACACTTCTGATAAAGCCAGAAATTGGTGACACATTAAGTGTTTCAAATATTATTTTATTGTTGTTCTTTTTTTGTTAATCAAGTATTTTTTTATTGCACTTATATATCTTGCTGCTTGACTCCTGCTCTATATATCCTTGGTGGTGATAAATACCACCTACGCCCTCAGGATTGAGCAAACCGTTATTTGCTCTCTCATGTAAGTAGATTTTTTTATTGTATTTACAGTTATGGTGTGCACTGTTTTTGTGCTTTATCTTTTCCTATTTCACTTCACATATATCCTAGAGTGGGGATCATACCACTTCATGCTTTACCACAGAAGCCAATATAGGAGGCTCTGTAACATGTGAGTGTATAATTGTATACCTATCTACTTTCAAGATATTGTACGCAAAATATTACGCAATATTATTTTATCTGTTTTGCCCTATAGGTCCAACAATAATATCTCCCATTATCAGACTGGCCTGCTGTACCATTACTACTTCATATCCTTAGACGAGGATCATTCTGCCCAAGCGCTCAATTTGGAGCTGAGCTGAAGCTCCAGAAAAGTGTAAGTGTACATTTGATTTATTTTACTTCCTCCAAGAACATTAAGATATACAACATTATCAGTTCCTGTTTTTTCTGCTTTTATCGTTAGATATATCTCCCAAGGTAAATCGAGGTGTCACACCAACCTCCTTGTTATTTCTATGAGACTACTAGATAAGAGAAACACCAGACTTGGGTGTTAGGCTGCCTCTGTGAATTGTACTAGTTTCTATAAGCGCTGAAGTCTTTCCTCTTTTTTTACCAGTTATCAATGCCCATCACCAATCACTGGGCAGAGGGACAAGCAAGGAGATATCACCAGGGTTGGGACACACTCAAAATTGCGTTGTATTTAAATGAATTTAAAGGGTCATGTGCAGATTTCACGGTGAACTCCTGAGACACCTTGTTACCATCACGGTGTTTGTCATCAATAGGGGTTAAAGCCCTGCACTGCATAATAGCATACACCATCATGCGGTCCTTAAATGGTTAATCTACATATCATGTTTTCATTCTGTTAATGTCCCAAGCATTCAATGTGCCTTTCAGGTATATATTGCACTTTTATCTGCCACGTAATTATACCGTACTCCATTCAAGCTGGTTTAAGCGGGGTGCTAATCACCCTTTCTGGTATGTTATGTTGGTTTTAATGGGGCGCTAGTCACCCTTTCTGGTATGTTATGTTGGTTTCAGCGGGGCGCTAATCACCCTTTCCTGTATGTTATGTTGGTTTCAGCGGGGCGCTAGTCACCCTTTCCTGTATGTTATGTTGGTTTCAGCGGGGCGCTAATCACTGTTTCCTGTACGTTATGTTGGTTTCAGTGGGGCGCTAATCACCCTTTCCTGTATGTTATGTTGGTTTCAGCGGGGCGCTAGTCACCCTTTCCTGTATGTTATGCTGCTTTCAGTGGGGCGCTAATCACCCTTTCCTGTATGTTATGTTGGTTTCAGCGGGGCGCTAATCACCCTTTCCTGTATGTTATGTTGGTTTCAGCGGGGCGCTAATCACCCTTTCCTGTATGTTATGTTGGTTTCAGCAGGGCGCTAATCACTGTTTCCTGTACGTTATGTTGGTTTCAGCAGGGCGCTAATCACCCTTTCCTGTATGTTATGCTGATTTCAGCAGGGCGCTAATCACCCTTTCCTGTATGTTATGCTGATTTCAGCGGGGCACTAATCACCCTTTCCTGTATGTTATGCTGATTTCAGCAGGGCGCTAGTCACCCTTTCCTGTATGTTATGTTGGTTTCAGTGGGGCGCTAATCACCCTTTCCTGTATGTTATGTTGGTTTCAGCGGGGCGCTAATCACCCTTTCCTGTATGTTATGTTGGTTGGCGCTAATTTTCCTGTATGTTATGCTAATCACCCTTTCCTGTAGCGGGGCGCTAATCACCCTTTCCTGTTATTTATGCTGATTTCAGCAGGGCGCTAATCACCCTTTCCTGTATGTTATGCTGATTTCAGCAGGGCGCTAATCACCCTTTCCTGTATGTTATGCTGATTTCAGCGGGGCGCTAATCACCCTTTCCTGTATGTTATGCTGATTTCAGCAGGGCGCTAATCACCCTTTCCTGTATGTTATGCTGATTTCAGCAGGGCGCTAATCACCCTTTCCTGTATGTTATGTTGGTTTTAATGGGGCGCTAGTCACCCTTTCCTGTATGTTATGTTGGTTTCAGCAGGGCGCTAATCACCCTTTCCTGTATGTTACGCTGGTTTCAGCGGGGCGCTAATCACCCTTTCCTGTATGTTATGTTGGTTTCAGCGGGGCGCTAATCACCCTTTCCTGTATGTTATGTTGGTTTCAGCGGGGCGCTAATCACCCTTTCCTGTATGTTATGTTGGTTTCAGCAGGGCGCTAATCACCCTTTCCTGTATGTTATGTTGGTTTCAGCGGGGCGCTAATCACTCTTTCCTGTATGTTATGTTGGTTTCAGCGGGGCGCTAATCACTCTTTCCTGTATGTTATGTTGGTTTCAGCGGGGCGCTAATCACCCTTTCCTGTATGTTATGTTGGTTTCAGCGGGGCGCTTATCACCCTTTCCTGCATGATATGTTAGCTAATTTCTAACTTGTTATTGGAGAACTGAAGCCTCTTTGGTTGCAGTCTCCAAAAAAGCAAGATGGCTGCTCACTGTGGCTATATTACTATTCATGCTTTTCTTCAATATCAAAGATAATAGATTAAAGTAACAGCTACTGTTAGCAGACACCGTTCATGTAAAAACCACTACTCTTTAACAATATTTATATTTTAAAACTTAAACAGTTCAGTGTTCTTTAACAAAAAGTGTCTCTTCAAAGTTGAATTGCCACAGATCCTGTTATATGAAATCCTGAAATTACCTTACACATGCAAGCCTCTTTACTTTCTAAATGAAAATAAAAATCACTCTGGCGGATTCTGTACATCTGCTATAACGTTTAGTGATGAAAGCCGTTCGAAACTCTTAAGATATATTCTTATTAACCCCGTAAAAAATTTCCACTAAGAAATGACTGCATGCTTCATATAGAGCTAATTAAACAGTCCGCCAGCCATAGTGTATCTTTGGTAACCTAGAAGGAGTCCGTTCCTTTTCTCCACTCTAAATACTATTTTGCTCATGTTGCTGTGGTTATAAATAACCTGTTAGTGTTTAAGTAGCAGATGCACAATGTTCAATAAAAGGCCCTGTTACAGAATGGCCTCTGCACATCAGTTCCTTCAGCTCTAGCCAAACTTCCCTGGCAAGTGGGCTTAGACATATAAGTGCTATTTTGCCGTTTCATTCCTTCTTCAGCCCTGCTTCCCGTTGAGTTGATAAACAAAGGAAGGAACAGCTGAAAAGATACTTTAACTTGTAATCATAGAGCCTGTGGCATTCCAGGGAGTGATAATTAACAGGAAATGTTTTCTCAAGCTTTGCGGTCCTTGTTTAAAGGGGGAAATACTTCAGGAAATTATAATTACTTGATGGCAAGTTTTGGCAGGTAAAGAAACGGCCAAAAATATATATATCTTTGCTATAGTAAATATTGTAATACATTTTCTCTCATTTCCAGCCTTTTATATGTTGTTTTCATGGGGTAAATTCTGTATGGACCCAAGCTGCTCTAATCACAAACTGAAATGAACTCTGCACTTTGAAAGTGCTGCTTGACTGTATGGTGGGTGTCATGATCCTGGGGTGAAATCATTCAGCCAAACATAGAGCATTTGTTTGGGACCCAAACTGGTTATTTCATTAATTTCATATAAATAGCCGATCAATGCCACATACTGTTGGGCAGCACTTCCAAACCTTTCTCCACAGAATTCATAAGCAGTCATAAAAAAAATCATATTGGTAAACCTAACTAATCAACCCCCCCCCCCCCAGTAATTTAGAGAGGTTTCAGCTCCTATATGTAGTACACAGAGTCAACGGATGTTATAGGAGCTTTCACCATGACGTTACAACCATAACAGACGTTCTTCCGGGTGGCAAAAGCTGAAGCGTTCTCCGATGGCACCACTAGTAAATTGCTTTATAACGGAGTCTGTCCCCTCACATCGCGGCAGACTCCGTTATAAAGCTATTTACTATTATTATTATTGCCATTTATATAGCGCCAACGGATTCCGTAGCGCTTTACAATATTTTGAGAGGGGGGGTGTAACAATAAGTGGTGCCATCGGACTTCCCGCTCATAACATACATACCGCTGGCGTTCATAACATACATACCACTCATGACATGAGCGCGAACGGCAGGCTTTCTGCTCCCTCTTCTCATTTTGCTGCCATCCCTGAAGGGGCGCTTCCCTCCTGTCTTCCTGCACTGTGCGGCGGATCTCTGTCTGCTCGGTCTCCCCAGTAAGAGCGCAGGCTGGCCTGTAGCAGACAGGCAGGATGAGTGATGGGTGACCGGGTGTGAGCTGCTGACCACCGGTGCTGACAGGTTGCGGGGGCCCCGGCCTTTCCCTGCCCGGTGACTGTGGGCATCCAGTGACAGGTCGCACGCAGCCCATCAGGGAGGGGGCTCTGGTCTGCCGGTACGAGGGTCCGGGGCCTCCATGCTCTCCACAGTGTCTGGCTGGATGTCCAGTTAACCCGTTCAGTGCCAGGGTTAACCCTTTTAGTGCCAGGTGGGTGCCTAGCGCTTCACGGCCTTCTCTGGCACTCTTAGGGTTAACTAGATGTCAATACACAATGTGTGTTACCCTGGGGTGATGGGTTAACCTTTTAATCACTGGCTGGCTCAACACATGGAGGGATGGTAGTGGTGGTGTTAACCTCTGTCATGCCGGTGCTGTGCCCCACGCAGTGCTGGTTTGCCTGCGGTGAGCTGCGTGTCTGGGGCCCCATCCTGTCTCTGGCTCAGGGAGTAGCACCACGTGGTGACACAAAGGATGGATTGGTGAATCATTAACCCCGGCTCGGGGCTACATCCAATCCATGCTACTAAATCACCATTTCGGCTACCTGGCGGTGGTTTGTGACCGGTAACAGGATTCTGGTTCCAGACATGAGCCTGGTGACGTGACTGTTCTTACCTTTTAGGTTCTGCAGGAAGGCAATGGAGAGCTAGTATTGAGGGCTGCCACCCGGAAGTATCTTGGTGCCTATTGTTTACAAACATTCTGAATCCGTGTATGCTTGCTCTCATTAAGCCCGTATTCAGTGCAGTGTACAAAGAAATTAGGGCAAAAGACACAGAGTTGCTCTCTTTAACTTCCCTTGAAGCAAAAAGTTTGCTACCCATTAAAAATTAACTGCAACTAGTTGACTTGTTTGCACTACTGAAAATCCAACTACCAGTTAGCTATAGGTGTCGTTATTATGCTTTAGTAAATATCACTAGTTTAATTATATTTAATTTACAAATAAATGAATAAAACAGATGTTAGCTTCATGGAGCGGTTTTGGTGTATAGCTCATGCCCCTGTAGTCTCACTGCACAATTTTCTGCCATTTAGTAATTATATAACTTTACTTTTGTTTATGCAGCCTTAGTCACATCTCCCTGCATGTGAATTACACAGCCTTCCTAAACACTTTCTGTAAAGAGAGATCTAATGTTTACACTTCCTTTACTGCAGATTCTGTTTCATTTAGAATTTCTTATCTCCTGCTCTGTTAATAGCTTGCTAGACCCTGCAGGGGCCTCCTACATGTAATTAAAGTTAAATTTACAGAACAGAAGTTAATAACTTCTAAAGCAAGTTAAAAGGACACTATAGCTAAAACAACTTTAGTTTAATGAAGTAGTTTGTGTATAGATAATGCCTCTGAAGTTTCACTGCTCAGCTCACTGTATTTAGAAGTTAAATCACTTTTGTTTCTGTCCACACAGCCCTAGCCACACCTCCCCTGGCTGTGATTGACACAGTCTGCATGAAAACAAAATGGTTTCATTTTCTATCAGATGTTATCTCATTTTAAAAGTTATTTCATTTTTGCCAGGGTCTAGCAAGCTATTAAGAGTGCAGGAGATAAATTCTAAATTAAACAGATTTTGCAATAAAGGAAATGTAAACATTAGATGACTCTTTACAGGAAGTGTTTGGAACGCTGTGGGAGTCACATGCAGGGAGGTGTGCCTAAGGTTCTATAAACTAAGTGATTAACTCCTAAATGGCAGCGAACTGAGCATTGAGACTGCAAGGGCCTGATCTATACACCAAAACGGCTTCATTACGTTAAAGTTGATGTGATACCTAAACAGTGCATTTAAATTGGCCCACAATGCAGGAGTGCAGGTGAAAACTATATGCTCCCTTAGAGGTCCAGGGATTACTATGGGCTTTGGTTCCTATGCCCATAATCTGGTTTCAGGCTTTTATATCTGCCTGGCAGTTTCTATTACACTTTCTAGGTGTAAATACTAAGATACAAATTATTCCAGTATTTATTACATATCTACGAGCTGTGCCTTTGTGTGAAATGCTAATACAGTTCTATTTTATGTTTCCAGTTAATCAAGTTTGCTACAGTAGAGGGCATGAATCCAGTCAGATTTGCAAGGCTGTTTTGTGAGATAACGTATAGGGGACATTATGCTGAGTCCCATTCAGTATATTTGGCCCAGCGCACCATCTGTTGCACAGACATACTGTAAACAATATCACTTTAAAATATGTAATTCACTGTCTCATAACCTCTGCAAAGAATTTACACATATCATTATGTCTGGACCGCTTCTAATGGCAACAATATATTCTTTTTATACGGCAGCTGGAATTCCCATGACTTTTTCTATAGTAGATTACACTTTACTTAGTAAGGAGCTATTATGTGTCACCTGCCAATACACAACCAATAATAGAAGTTTGGCAAACTATCCCATTATTATTATTTTTAGCATTTATATGGCTGCAACATTTTCTGCAGAATTTTTAATTAACAAACGGTAATTGGCAAAAATAATGTTGACAAACACAAGAGCTGAAGAACGCCCTGCTCAAACAAACTTCTAACCTAGGAGCTTCCTACTTTCAAATTTGCACAGTAGTTACATTTAAAGTGGCTCTGTCACCCCCACCCCGAAAAATGAGAATTGACTAAAGATAGTCTCTGATGAAATCCTCTTTTCCACTGTGTTGGAATGTCACTGAAATTCCAGCCCAGTCAAGAGACATACAGAGGCAGAGTAGGGACTTCCTACGCCTGACACTTCTAGACACTGGGCAGAGCTACCACCATCTAGAATTGTCAATCCCCCAGCCGTCCTCTGTGATTGCTGCAGGAAATTGGTTCCTTCTATGGGGTTTGTGTCGGTCTTGCAAATTATGCAAATTCCCCAGACAAGAGTGCCACTTTAAATCACAGTTCGATACAGAGTGAACTGATAAACTTGTTGGATAAACTAGAATGTATTGTAACAATATCATAAATTTACCTATAAAAGTAATAAAAATGGGAAATGGTGTGTTTGTCCTGTAAACAAGATGAATGTGTAACTGGATACGCCGTATCCCACCATCACTAATATGCTATTCAGTGACATACTGACATACTCCAAGGCGGTGGAGAGAAATCTTCCAGTTCCCATAATGCACCTGCTACCTGGCAGAAGCAAACATGAGATTTCAAACACAAATTTCTCTTAACAGACTCTCACCCCACACCAGTAACAAAAAGGCCTGCTACCCCAACATAGCTAGCAGTTTATATCACAGTGCATATAAATCGCAACAGTCACATTTATGAGTTTTTGCATATTTTGTGCATTTGAGAGAATACAACACTGAGGTCTCTTGACTATCCCACATGAGCCTTCATAGATCACGTCTCGCAAGATGACGCATGATTCCTGCTGGGATTGGACAAAAGGTGACAGAATTTACCACAATGCATGGTAGTCCACGGAGTCCCTACTTTGTCTTCTGGTATGTTTGGATTGACTTGGAATTTCAGTGGAATACCAACACGGCATGAGAATTACATCTTTAGGAAATACTCAAAGTGACAGAACTGCTTTCATTCTTTTAGTCTCTATTTATTTTATCATCCCACTTGTGAAGTGCAAAGTCATTACAAGAATAACCAGAGTCACTGTCCAAATTCTTGTGGACCACAGTGTTTACAAAAAACACATTATTTAACCCCTTAAGGAAACATGACGCGTGACATGTCATGATTCCCTTTTATTCCAGAAGTTTTGTCCTTAAGGGGTTAAAAACTTTATTTACTATTAACAAAATCACCAGCACATTTTGCAGCAGGACGATTACTCTTCTAAATTGTACTCTATCTAGCACACATCAATTACCTAGTACAGCAAATAGCTTTTCTCGTGTAAAAAAATCATGCTGAAATATATATATTTTTTTTAAAGTTTAAGACAGCTGTTTTTGCTCTAGACGTGATTGTTGCATCCTGTATAGTATCTGCTTCAACACATCGTTTATTATGTGTAGGGATCATGAATAATGCATACAGTAAGAGAAATATTTCCTTTTTTTATAGCTCAAGATTAGGTCAAATCAAGGTTCAAACCATATGGACAGGAACTTCCAATATCAAAAATCCAAAATTCTTCTCTCTTCCCCAACATTTTTCCTGCGTTTTCTTCTCTCTTCCCCATGTATACTTGATTTTGGGGCTTTTTTTTTTTTTTACTGCTTGTGCCATGCGACATTGTGGCCTATCCAGTATAAATTCAGTTGAGTCAACTTGCAAAATACTTGCTGAAATATCCATTTTGGTGTCACATACACAGAGTTATTTACTACATGGAGAATTGTCGGAAATTCTAAGTAAATTTCAAATTGAAGGCCAAGTAGTCACAATTTTAAAATTCTCTGTGACAGACCACCTAGTCACCTAGGACTGGTACTGTCTCCCAACCACATCCTTCCTCCAAAAAGAATATAATGACCACTATTTACCCCTCTAGCCCAGCACTCCTTTCCCATGGCCCAGGAGACCTCATAGGCCAGCCGTAGTCCCGCTGAGGTACGGTGTGCCTGACTGGCAGCAACCCTCAGACTCTTTGGAAATCCTGATCGGATTGCGGAGTTGCCACGCTCCAGTACAACTTTGACGAGGGTGCTCTCGGTCCTTGAACCACCTATCAGTGCACTTTTTGGAGGGATGACAGAGGAGGTGGTGAGGTATCCAATGGCACCAAGAGGGAGCTCCATGTTCTGTCCGAAAATGCCATTATTTTAGATGACTGGGATTTATACGCAGTGCTCTGAAACTCTACGCCGCATCGGAGGATTGTCACAGCCTGCTGAATACTTCACCTTCCATCTAACTTGTGCTAGACCCCTCGGTTATGATCACTTTTTGGACAGAATGTGTGATCAGAAGAGAGCTTCTCAGGGATGGCACTATTGTACAGATTTGGGCACGGGAACCCTATTTTGTTAACCCGGTGCCAAGGTGTCTGCCCTCTAATTAAATTATCTG
The DNA here is from genome assembly GCA_933207985.1 of Pelobates cultripes. Classification (NCBI taxonomy): domain Eukaryota; kingdom Metazoa; phylum Chordata; class Amphibia; order Anura; family Pelobatidae; genus Pelobates; species Pelobates cultripes. Next base: position 2,866,145 of record OW240923.1, on the reverse strand, counting down.
CTCAGGTACAGACACCAAGGTGCCGGGGATGTCACAATGCTATTGTTCTCCTGGGGACTTCATCTTGAGGCCAGAGGTATACAAGTGTGATCATTGTGCCAATAAATCAGTTTTCCACTCTTCACTAAGTCTCAGCTAGTGTTTGGGTGAGATAGCGAAACTACAGCGGCATTGAGCTATAACCACTATGAGATATAATCACAGGCGAAAGGGTACTCCGCAGTGACAACCTAGGTTTGATTAGCCCTGTAATCACAGGAGTAAACCTACAGGTCCACTGCATCCGGCCATTCCATTAAAATGAAGTGATCCTTTGACACTGAATAGGCTTTTACAAATTCGGCTGATTTCTTTCTGCTCAGTTATCCTGCGTTTAGTTATTAGAATTCCTGTGTGGTTCACTGCATCCAGTATTAACTCAATGACAACCTAATTCAGCCAAATGGATCTTATTGCGGCAGTGAGTTTTATTTCAAAATAGTTTAGCTGATTTCCAAATGAATAGCAGGCCGACTGTCACTGAACATCCCTGCTACAAAATGCTGATCATGTAAAGATAGGATTTGGGGGATTTAAAGTGTGTCCTTATTGTTTTTAGGGGATTTAAGTACTTATGGGGTTAGAGTTTTAGGTGCAGTTTCCATGGTCTTTATTAGGGGAATTGGAACAACCAAATTAAGGCTATTTGTTAAGCTATTCAGGGCCGGATTAACATAGGGGCTGATGGAGCTGCAGCTGCAGGCCCAGGCCCATTGATTTAAAAAAAAAAAAATATATATATTTTTTTAAATTTACTCACTACTCTTAGGATTGCCAGGTATTTCGCGTGTATTTCTTATGGTTGCCAGGTATTTCTCAGAAGTATTTGAGGCTGCCTAGCCAGTGCCAGTATTGCAGTAATAAACAGAGTATAAGCAGAGATTAGTCTGCAATACCAGCTGTTTGTGTGGAAAGAGGCAGGAATAAGAAGTTATAGCATCTCCCTCCCTGCCTCTCTCTACTCACTAATCCACGGGGGAACAGCTCTGCACAGAGAGGCCAGACAGCAGCTCAGAGCCTGCGAGACATGGGAATGGTGAGAGACTTGGGGACGCTGAGACATTGGGACACTGGGAGACATGGGGACCCTGAGACACTAGGGACACAGTGGCCCCATGTCTCCCAGTGGCCCCTAGTCTCTGTGTCCCCATGTCTCCCAGCCAGTGTCCCTAGTGTCTCCCAATGTCCCTGGTATCTCTGTGTCCCCATGTCTCCCAGTGTCCCTGGTGTGTCTGTGTCCCTAGTCTCCCAGAGTCCCCTAGTCTCTCCCAGTGTCTGTGTCCCCATGTCTCACAGTGTCCCAATGTCTCTAAGTGTCCCCTAGTGTCCTAGTGACATGGGGACACTGGGAGACATGGGGACACAGACTCTAAGGAAGACATGGTGATACTGGGGGACACAGGGAGAGATGAAGACACTGAGCAACTTTGAGACCTGGGAGATATGGGGCACTCCCAGTGTCCCCATGTCTTCCAGCGAGTGTCCCTAGTATCTCAGTACCCCCATGTGTCCCTGGTGTCTCTCAATGTCCGTAGTGTGCCAGTGTCCCTAGTGTCTCAGTGTTTCCTAGTCTCCCAGTGTCTGTGTCCCAATGTCTCCCAGTGTCCCCATGTCTCCTAGTGTCTGTGTCCCCTATTATAAAATAAAAAAATCTCAGACACTCACTGTGATAGATTTAAAGGACCACTCTAGGCACCCAGACCACTTCAGCTTAATGAAGTGGTCTGGGTGCCAGGTCCTTCTAGGGTTAACCCATTTTTTTATAAACATAGCAGTTTCAGAGAAACTGCTATGTTTATCAATGGGTTAAGCTCTTCCTCCAAATCCTCTCTAGTGGCTGTCTCATTGACAGCCGTTGGGAGGCGCTTTATGCGTTTCCTCACTGTGAAAAATCACAAAGTGAGAGCATCGAAGGCCCGGCAGTGGTTACCTCAGCGAATGCCTTCCATGCTTATCCTCGGCCGCCGTTGTTTCCTGCCGGCCGCGCATCCTCAGCCCACTTCCGGATCGGGAGGATGAGCATCTGAGGCCATGAGAGCCTCCCCGCCCAGCGCAAGCAAAGTTTTCACTCCCCCTTCCAGAGCCGGGCGGGAGGGGGACCCTGAGGGTGGGGGCACCCTCAGGGCACTATAGTGCCAGGAAAACGAGTATGTTTTCCTGGCACTATAGTGGTCCTTTAAGCAGGTTTATTGGAAACTGCAACGTTTTGACCTGTATCGAGTCTCCAGTGTCATCTATGTATCACAGTGTCCCCTATGTATCAGAGTGTCTCAGTGCCCCATCTCTCCCAGTGTCCCTGGTGTATCTCAGTGTCCATAGTGTCTCAGTGTCCGTAGTGTCTCAGTGTCCCCTGGTCTCTTAGAATCCCCTAGTCTCCCAGTGCCCCCTAGTATAAAAGAATCTCAGGCACTCACTGTGTTATATTTAAGCAGGTTTATTGAACACTGCAACGTTTTGACCTGTACCCAGGTCTTTATCAAGTCTCCAGTGTCCCCTATGTATCACATTGTATTAGTGCACCATGTCTCCCAGTGTCCGCTCATGTCTAAAAGTCACCCAGTGTCCCCATGTCTTCCAGTGTCCCCAAGAGTCTGTGTCCCCAGGTCTCCCAGTGTCTAAATGTCCCCTAGTGTCCTAGTGACATGGGGACACTGGGATACATGGGAACACAGACACTAAGGGACTGGGAGACATGGGGACAGAGAAATGCCCCATTTTTGTGTATGTTCGTCCCTTTCGGCACTTCTGGTTATGTGATTTGTGTCAGTGGCCCACCCTTTTACCCCATCCATAGACTTCCTGAGTTACTGGAAACCGGTGTTAGGGGGTATGGGTTTACTTGAAAGCGTGAGATTAGCATAGGGTATGTGTTTTCTCATAGCTGCATCCTATGTGTTTCCCTCCAGCACCATCTCCATCAGATACATGATGCTTAGGAGGTAGGACTGTTTTAGTGTTTTTGGTCCATAAGATTTTGTAATTAGGCCCATCATAATTGTCCGCACCAGGCCCACTAGGCTCTTAATCTGGCCCTGAAGCCATTGTATGGACATTTGACGGATTTCAATTGAAATTGAATCAGTGATCTACAGAAAATGGAAGTGCAAATGCAATTGAAATAACCAAAAGTACCTTTTGCGAAAATCTGAATGGATTAAACCAGCGCTGACAACTAAAGAGCATTTACCTGCCGTTTCCATGTTTAGTAAATACACCCCTTATTGTTTGTCTAGCTGGACCTCAGGCATATCCTGCCTGTGCTGGCTTATTCTCTAATGCAGGAATTGTGCAAAATAACAAGGCATTATAGCTCCATTTCTGCTACCAAGGCCTACAGTTATTTCCCCATCATTCATGGCTCAATGGACCCTTACAAATCCAGCATGGAAGCTCACAGGCTCCCTATAATTTAAGATACATGGGGCATTATTGAGTAATCCAAGACCAGATGGGATCATTTCAAATATTATGCCAAATATGGCAACTTGTAAACATTCTACTTTTTAATTTGCCCATTATGGCACCAAATTTGCAATTCCTTTGTCAATTCTCGTTCATTTCCAGTTGAGTAATGCACTCCATGGGATTTAAAGGACCACTGTAGTGCTAGGAAAACATACTCGTTTTCCTGGCACTATAGTGCCCTGAGGGTGCCCCCACCCTCAGGGTCCCCCTCCCGCCGGGCTCTGGGGGGAGGAAGGGGTTAAACTTACCTCTTTCTCCAGCGCCGGGCGGGGAGCTCTCTTCCTCCTCTCCAGCTGAATGCGCATGCGCGGCAGGAGCTGCGCGCGCATTCAGCCAGTCCATAGGAAAGTATTCAAAATGCTTTCCTATGGACGCTGGCGTCTTCTCACTGTGAAAATCACAGTGAGACGCGCGGAAGCTCTCTAGTGGCTGTCAATGAGACAGCCACTAGAGGCTGGATTAACCCATTTATAAACATCTGAAACTGCTATGTTTATAGAAAAAAGTAAGCTGAAGTGGTCTGGGTGCCTATAGTGGTCCCTTAAAAAACAAAACATAAATCCTGATTTAAAAATGTGACATGGTACCAGGAAAATACCTTTGGAGTATCAGTGCTAGCTTAGACACTCCCTACAGGCCTTACTGGGAACTGTACATCTTCCATGCCTCTTGCTCAACGCATTATATAAATAGCTATTAGTATGCCAGGAGTGCAGTGGCGGGTCCCAATGTAAGCAGTCAGACCGTCTTAGAATGGTTTGACTTCTTACCAGAGCGCTGCTCCCTACCACTTTCTTATTGTCTAAGAGACTGCTAGGAGCTTCTATTTGTTCCTATGAGTTAAAAGAACACCCCAAACACCTAAAGCAGTTTAGCGTCCTGAAGTGCTATGTGTAAAAACTGGCCCTCTTTTTTTCATTTCCATTTAACAAAAAGTGCAGATTTCAGTACGAATTGGCGTTCATATAAATTAACTTTGTTAAGAGGAACTAAACTCAAGAGGCAGCAATTGCCCTGAGCTCCTGCCTTTCAAACACGTCTCACTGAGCTGTATTGGGAGTCTGTGATTGGACAGCCACAGAAAGTCTGGGCGGGGTTAGAAGACGATGGTTTGCAAAGGCTGCAGACAAGAAATCTGCAGGTTTTGCCATCTGTTTAAGATATACTCCCAATTTTAAAAATTTATAAACAAACACATGCATGGTTTCATTAGGGGTATATCTACTAAATAGTGATTATTTTAAATGGACATTAGAATGTCCATTTACGCCCTGCAGCACAGAAACAGCTCATTGGCTGAGAGTGTGAGCTGATCTCTCTCAGCTAATGAGCTAAGTCATGGACTAATGGGCTTAGCGAAGAGGCAGGCAAACTCAGGGTAAGTCAAACCATTCTAAAACAGTTTGAATACTTACATTGAAGCTCACCAGGGCATGCTTGTCACCATTATTGCTACGCAGCACTTTAGTGGTTATGGTGTTTCCATGCTAACAGTTAAATTGAATGCAATGACATCACTGTTAACACTTTGATTGTGAAAGCAAACTCCACACTGCAGGCACTCAAGGGGTTAAATCTCTTAATACATCATTTCCACCCATTATCACCGAGTTATATTCTTGGCAGATTTCATGGACAGTAAATGCAGCCCTAGTAAGTGATTACAAGCCAACCACCATGTATAACAGAACAATTGATCTATTTTTTAGCTCTACTATTTTGACTGGTAATGTGCAAGATGGTAGCTTTGTATGCATTACAAACAGCATGTTGGAATTAGGGGAGCTGGCACAAGGCAGAATTTTACAGAATTAAAATACTTTAAATATAATACATTTTATATCTCCTATAGATTGTAAGCTCGTCCTATAGACTGTAAGTTCCTCCTATAGACCTTAAGCTAGTCCCATAGACTGTAAGCTGGTCCCATAGACTGTAAGCTCGTCCCATAGACTGTAAGCTCGTCCTATAGACTGTAAGTTCCTCCTATAGACCTTAAGCTAGTACCATAGACTGTAAGCTGGTCCCATAGACTGTAAGCTCGTCCTATAGACTGTAAGCTCGTCCCATAGACTGTAAGCTCGTCCTATAGACTCTAAGCTAGTCCTATAGACTGTAAGCTCGTCCTATAGACTGTAAGCTAGTCCTATGGACTGTAAGCTCCTCCCATAGACTCTAAGCTCGTCCTATAGACTCTAAGCTCGTCCTATAGACCTTAAGCTAGTCCCATAAACTGTAAGCTGGTCCCGTAGACTGTAAGCTAGTCCTGTAGACTGTAAGCTAGTCCTATAGACTGTAAGCTCCTCCTATAGACTGTAAGCTAGTCCTATAGACTGTAAGCTCGTCCTATAGACTGTCAGCTCGTTCTATAGACTGTAAGCTCGTCCTATAGACTGTGAGCTCGTTCTATAGACTGTAAGCTTGTTTGAGCAGAGCCCTATTTAACCTATTGTTTCTGTAGGTTTTCTTGTAATTGTCCTATTTATAGTTAAATCCCCCCTCTAATAATATTGTAAAGCGCTACGGAATCTGTTGGCGCTATATAAATGGCGATAATAATATTATTATCTTGAACCAACACATCCTAGGATTATCCTCTATATTTAAAGGGATTCTATAGTGCTGTTCTCCTGGCACTATAGAATCCTGATGTGCCCCCCTCTCTTGGCGCTGAAGGAGTTAAAACCCTTTGTCACTTACCTGAATCCAGCGCCGATTTCGATCGGCGCTGGGTCAGGCTCCACCCACGCTCCTCCCCCACAGACGTCACCTGGCGAGGGAGACCTAATGTGCAGGCACAGCAATGACCGCACTCGCATTAGTATTTCCCCATAGGAAAGCATTATTCATTGCAGAGAGTAAGCGTCAGTTAAAGAACCCAAGGTCCGTTACCCTGGATAGTAATTGTTGCAGTTTCTCAATAACTGCAATCGTTACTTTTGCAGGGTTAATGGACATGGGACATTGCACCATGACCACTTCAATGAGCTGAAGTGGTCTGGATGCCTACAGTGTCCATTTATCACATTAATTTCTGGAGACGTGACCATCATATTTTAAAAAAAATAAAAACCTCAAAAACAATTTTAAGGTCATATATTTTTTTTTTAGCAGAAAAGGCACTTGGTGTAGTTTATACAAGTTCCCAGCAAAAGTGAGCAGCTTTCTTTGCCAGTATTATGGCAGATGTAGTCCACGGCACCTGGAGTGCCAAAGGTTGCCTGCTCCTGATCTATTCTCTTCCCTCTCCTTCACATTTATATAATCTCTTCATTAATTTCTATCTAACCTTCAGCCACCCCAGGCCAACTCCTGGCTGTGATAATATGAAACCAGTGAAACTCCTTCCAATGAATGAATATTATTGTAAGAGATTGAGTCACCCAGTAGTGTGCTAAACTCACTTAGTGAAACCGCCCCATAGAATAACAATAATAGATTAATAAACAGTGTTACATCTTTCCCACACAAAGAACAGATCTAATCTGTGTGTTCAAGCTATACAAGTAAACCTGGAAGGAATCAATACACAGAGATGACTTGTCATTAATATAGTGGCCAGCAGAGGTCTTCAATTTTAACACAAAGTAACTGCTTTTAGCAACAACTGAAAGGAGATATGCAGGCAAACACACGCAGTCTGCTAGGGAGACATGCATTTCTTTATTGGAGGAATGTAAATTAGTCAAAACTTTCAGTAATTAATTAATAAAGAATTGACTAAATATGTTCATGCAATTCGTTAAATTCATTGTTTTAATTACAAGGATGGAGTGCTGTGATCCCTCTCCCTGACAGCCACTAGAGGCCTCTCTCACTGTGGACCAGTGGCGGATCCAGAGCCTGATCTCGGGAGGGGCACTTGTAGATTATTTAAAGAAATAATCCAGACACAATAACTACTACAGCTCAGTGTAGTGGTTATGGTGTCAATAGTGCCGGGACCCCCTCCTAGAGTAAGTAGTCAAACCGTTTAAGAATAGTTTGACAACTTACCTGAGGTCTGCTGGGAAATGGGGCGGTAGTAGGGCATAGGAGCAGTGGTGTGTGTGAGTGGTGCAATGTGTAAGGGGTGCAGTGTGTGTGTGTGTGAGGGGGGCAGTGTGTGAGCAGTGT
>OW240923.1:2813269-2858425 GCA_933207985.1 Pelobates cultripes | reverse complement strand
ACCCCCTCTCTCTCTGTGGGCGCTGTACCCCCCCCCCTCACTGTGGGCGCTGTACCCCCCCTCTCTCTCTCTCTCTCTGTGGGCGCTGTACCCCAGTGTGCGCCCCGCTGTCTGTGTCTATGTAGCAGCCAATGGACAGAGCAGCACGTGGCGAGTCTAACACACGGTCCCACGTGACTGCAGCTACCTGTCCCTGGCTGCGCGCTGATTGGCTGGCTGTGTGACGTCACCGCCGGCTTTATCAGGAGCCGAGCTCGGGGAGCGAAGGAGATGCTGCTGCCCGGACTGTCCGCGCTGCCCCCTGTGCTGGGCTCCGTGCTGCCCCCGGGGGAGGAGGGGGAGGGGGCCGGCTTCCAGGTGGTGCGCTGGGAATGGCACACTGTGCAGGCTCCCTATCTGGTGGCTGTCTGGATCCTGGTGGCCAGCCTGGCCAAGATCGGTGAGCTATATGTACTAAGAGATCGGTGAGATCATCCCCACCATCAACCTCACCATCATCAACCTCACCATCATCAACCTCACCATCAAAATCACCATCATCAACCTCACCATCAAAATCACCATCATCAACCTCAACATCAAAATCACCATCATCAACCTCAACATCAAAATCACCATCATCAACCTCACCATCAAAATCACCATCATCAACCTCACCATCAAAATCACCATCATCAACCTCAACATCAAAATCACCATCATCAACCTCACCATCAAAATCACCATCATCAACCTCAACATCAAAATCACCATCATCAACCTCAACATCAAAATCACCATCATCAACCTCACCATCATCAACCTCACCATCATCAACCTCACCATCAAAATCACCATCATCAACCTCACCATCAAAATCACCATCATCAACCTCACCATCAAAATCACCATCATCAACCTCAACATCAAAATCACCATCATCAACCTCACCATCAAAATCACCATCATCAACCTCAACATCAAAATCACCATCATCAACCTCAACATCAAAATCACCATCATCAACCTCACCATCATCAAAGTCACCATCATCAACCTCACCATCAAAATCACCATCATCAACCTCACCATCAAAATCACCATCATCAACCTCATCATCAACCTCACTATCACCATCAACCTCACCACCATCATCAACCTCACCATCCTCAACCTCACCACCATCATCACCATCATCAACCTCACCATCATCTATATCATACCATTACTGTGCACCATCACCATCTATATCATACCATTACTGTGCACCATCACCATCTATAACATACCATTACTGTGCACCATCACCATCTATATCATGCCATTACTGTGTACCGCCACAATCTATATCATACCATTACTGTGTACCGCCACAATCTATATCATACCATTACTGTGTACCGCCACCATCTATATCATACCATTACTCTGCACCGCCACCATCTATATCATACCATTACTGTGCACCATCACCATCTATATCATACCATTATTGTGCATCGCCACCATCTATATCATACCATTACTGTGCACCATCACCATCTATATCATACCATTATTGTGCATCGCCACCATCTATATCATACCATTACTGTGCACCATCACCATCTATATCATACCATTATTGTGCATCGCCACCATCTATATCCTACCATTACTGTGCATCGCCACCATCTATATCATACCATTATTGTGCATCGCCACCATCTATATCCTACCATTACTGTGCATCGCCACCATCTATATCCTACCATTACTGTGCATCGCCAACATCTATATCATACCATTACTGTGCACCGCCACCATCTATATCATACCATTACTGTGCATTGCCACCATCTATATCATACCATTACTGTGCATCGCCACCATCTATATCATACCATTACTGTGCACCATCACCATCTATATCATACCATTACTGTGCATCACCACCATCTATATCATACCATTACTGTGCATCGCCACCATCTATATCATACCATTACTGTGCATCGCCACCATCTATATCATACCATTACTGTGCATCACCACCATCTATATCATACCATTACTGTGCATCGCCACCATCTATATCATACCATTACTGTGCATCGCCACCATCTATATCATACCATTACTGTGCACCATCACCATCTATATCATACCATTACTCTGCACCGCCACCATCTATATCATACCATTACTGTGCACCATCACCATCTATATCATACCATTACTGTGCATCGCCACCATCTATATCATACCATTACTGTGTACCGCCACAATCTATATCATACCATTATTGTGCATCGCCACAATCTATATCATACCATTACTGTGCATCGCCACAATCTATATCATACCATTACTGTGCATCGCCACCATCTATATCATACCATTACTGTGCACCATCACCATCTATATCATACCATTATTGTGCATCGCCACCATCTATATCATACCATTACTGTGCACCATCACCATCTATATCATACCATTATTGTGCATCGCCACCATCTATATCCTACCATTACTGTGCATCGCCACCATCTATATCATACCATTACTGTGCACCGCCACCATCTATATCATACCATTACTGTGCATCGCCACCATCTATATCATACCATTACTGTGCATCGCCACCATCTATATCCTACCATTACTGTGCATCGCCACCATCTATATCATACCATTACTGTGCATCACCATCTATATCATACCATTACTGTGCATCGCCACCATCTATATCATACCATTACTGTGCATCGCCACTATCTATATCATACCATTACTGTGCATCGCCACCATCTATATCCTACCATTACTGTGCATCGCCACCATCTATATCATACCATTACTGTGCACCATCACCATCTATATCATACCATTACTGTGCATCGCCAACCATCTATATCATACCATTACTGTGCATCGCCACAATCTATATCATACCATTACTGTGCATCGCCACCATCTATATCATACCATTACTGTGCACCATCACCATCTATATCATACCATTACTGTGCACCATCACCATCTATATCATACCATTACTGTGCATCGCCACCATCTATATCATACCATTACTGTGCATCGCCACCATCTATATCATACCATTACTGTGCATCACCATCTATATCATACCATTACTGTGCACCGCCACCATCTATATCATACCATTACTGTGCATCGCCACCATCTATACCATACCATTACTGTGCATCGCCACCATCTATATCATACCATTACTGTGCATCAACTGTATGACTCCGTACATCCCTTGTCATACTCTGTACTGTGCACAGCTCTGTGGGGTGAATCACTCTACCTGCTCTGTTGTAATACATGCTTTATTCAGAAGTTGCTGAACTGGGGGAGGGGGTTGTTTATTTCACATTATGTTTCAGGGTATACAGAATGTTCTCCGGGTCTTGGTATTTTGCATGTTTTCACTTAATAACTTTTCCTTTCTCACTCTGTATAGTGCATTCTCAATCTCTGTGTTGTCCCCCCCTTACAATGCCTCTCTCACTGCTTTATCTATAAATCCTTGCTGTCACATGTGCTTTAATCATGAGTGCATTTATCGTGTCTCATAGTTTAACGAACATGAATTAATGTAACAAATGGTTTTCAGGTTTCATGTGTATATGTTAATAGAACTAAATGACATAATGTAAGTGCACTGTATGTGAATATACATGGTGTGTATAGCACCCTGAAAGCACCAGCTCTGTATTTGTGAGCTCACCAGGTCCGATGCAGGGCTCTGCTCGTTGATGGAGAGTGCTCAGCTGATGCCCTTTGCCAGTGAGAGAAGCCCTGCATGGCCCTTGGTTATCTCAATGGAGCTAACCGGATTCTCTGTAAGAGAAATCAGACGCAAGTGTTCTTAAATAGTTTGACAAGGGCACTGCTAGCACCATAATCACTATAGTGCCCCATCGTGCCCCATCGTGCCCCATCGTGCTTGGAGTGGGTGTTTTTCAGTGTTTTGTGTCGAGGAATATGAAGTTTTCTTCTTAATGTGTACCTCACATGAATACTTCAAATGAGAGGGGAGCTCTAAGCAATAGAGCGCATCGCACTCTCACGCTTTGGGAGCATGCTTATACTAACTAGGCCCCAAAATATATAAATTAAGTTCAGCCCAAGGCACATTGCCCTGTTGTTCCTAATGTCCCAATATTGCATACCTTTCTTTGTGTATTGTTTTTTGATATGGACCCGGCTTTATCTTGTCTTCTCTTGTTTCCTTGGTTCCCTTAACTCCGCTCTTTTTTTCATTGTTGGAATTTTTTGGCTTCCTTTGACCTTGGATTGTTTTGACGTTACTATTCTTCCTTTCATTTACTCTTTCTATCCGGCCAGTCTAATGTCTTATTAAGAGACCTTTTCTCTATCTCTATCTCTCTGGAGGGTTTACATCCTCTGCTCCCTTACCCTCAATATACCATCTCTCCAGAATATCCTCCTCTGCTCTCTTACCCTCAATATACCATCTCTCCAGAATATCCTCCTCTGCTCTCTTACCCTCAATATACCATCTCTATACCATCTCTCCAGAATATCCTCCTCTGCTCCCGTACCCTCAATATACCATCTCTCCAGCATATCCTCCTCTGCTCCCATACCTGCACTGTACCATCTCTCCATAACATCGCCATCTGCTTCCTTACCCTCAATATACCATCTTTCCAGAATATCCTCCTCTGCTCCCGTACCCTCAATATACCATCTCTCCAGAATATCCTCCTCTGCTCCCGTACCCTCAATATACCATCTCTCCAGCATATCCTCCTCTGCTCCCATACCTGCACTGTACCATCTCTCCATAACATCGCCATCTGCTTCCTTACCCTCAATATACCATCTTTCCAGAATATCCTCCTCTGCTCCCGTACCCTCAATATACCATCTCTCCAGAATATCCTCCTCTGCTCCCGTACCCTCAATATACCATCTCTCCAGCATATCCTCCTCTGCTCCCATACCTGCACTGTACCATCTCTCCATAACATCGCCATCTGCTTCCTTACCCTCAATATACCATATTTCCAGAATATCCTCCTCTGCTCCCGTACCCTCAATATCCCATCTCTCCAGAATATCCTCCTCTGCACCCGTACAAGCACTGTACCATCTCTCTAGAATATCGCCATCTGCCTCCGTACCCACGCACTTTACTATCTCTCCAGAATATCACCACCTGTTCCCGTACCCATGCACTGTACCATCTCTCCAGAATATCGCCATCTGCTCCTGTACCCGCGCACTGTAACATCTCTCCATCTCTATTATACACACAGATCCATTACTGGGAGTATTATTGCTGTGGAGCTCTGTTATACTCTCAGACACATTACTGGGAGTATTATTGCTGTGGAGCTCTGTTATACTCTCAGACACATTACTGGGAGTATTATTGCTGTGGAGCTCTGTTATACTCTCAGACACATACTGGGAGTATTATTGCTGTGGAGCTCTGTTATACACTCAGACACATTACTGGGAGTATTATTGCTGTGGAGCTCTGTTATACACTCAGACACATTACTGGGAGTATTATTGCTGTGGAGCTCTGTTATACACTCAGACACATTTCTGGGAGTATTATTGCTGTGGAACTTTATTATACTCAGACACACCAACAATATGGAGATCATAGGAAAAAAGACAAACAGAGGAATTTGGGTCCATAATGCCCTTCCTAAATTGGGACACTTGGGAGTTATATTAAAGCACTGCCTTGAACTGTAACTTTGTCACTGAATTGCTCTCTGTCTATGTCCTTGCTCCAAGGCTAACATCTGTCTTCCACATTATGCAGGCCTACATGCATGTGGCAGCATGTCTGTGTAATGGTAAATATGGAGAAAATTCAGAAAAAATGGCCAAGCTGTGACAGTATCAGTTAGAGACAACATTTACCAATTAGGTGTTTTTTTTTTTTTGTTCTTTCAATTTACTGTTTAGATAGCACACCCCTCAGTGCATGTTCTGAATTCTGTATTTGAACTGTTGCAGAGAATGTTGCATTGTTAGTATCTATTTATTCTGAGATGAGAAATGTGCCCAGTCAAAGATTACAGCAGAGTTGTCACTTCTCTGGTAGTGAGTTTGTACTCCAATAAACACCATTATTAGTAGGATTTACTGGGTGTATTATACAGAACAGGTGTTTTATATCCACATGTACATTTCCTTAGTAGGTGTGCATGGTGTACCTGGCGCCGTGTGCAAAGTGAAAATATTGTGGGATTTTAAAGAAATAAATAGCACAATGAATGCTAGCTTATCGCGGCAGTCCCACTTTAATCAGCCCTGCATTCTGTGAAACTTCAAGCCATCTATCAATCACTCTGTGAATTTATATGGAGCATACACAGAGTGAGCCTCAGGTTATAGGTAACCTATAACCTACCTTCTGTGAAACACAAGGTAGGTTGCATTAATAAAGCGAGCTGTAGGTGGACGCAACGCGATGTTAGAAAGCGAGTGGGACACAGAGTTATTTGTATGAATGGGAAAGGGCTTTTTATGTATCTGGAAAAGGTTTTAGTGCGCTACAAAGACTGTAATGTGGTAAACAAGATATCCAGGTTTATTTGCCCCATTCATTAATTACAGTGAACATTGTTTGCTGAAATAGTCAAGCTATGAAAGTGTCTGAGTGGTAGAATTTGTATATTGTCTATTAAGGCTGCAATATGCAGTATCGCAGACAGTTCTCTACAATTCCTGATTAGGCAATAACCTACATAGTGAGGATGTGAATGCCACTCCAGGGTTTTGTGTGTCTGGATGGTGAAAAAATCATCCTTTATGGATGCTCTGAGTCTGTTTCAGGTAATGAGTGCTCATGTTGGAGTGAGGAGGCAGGATTAGGCACTGCGGGCAGATAGACTAACTTGCTAGGAGACATTAGTAGGAAACTGAACCTCGGTAGAACAATCATCATGAACTGGCAGTACTGAAAGGAAAGGTTTAACACTATATCGTTGCTCTGTGAGACAGAGGGCAGGTAAGTAAACAAGGAGAAGGGCAGGAGGATGCCTGTGTACCTGCAGGTGGCATAGTGAAGATCGTGTCCAATATCTTTACCTAAGTAAAAGTGGAATGTAGATTGCTATAGATAACTGGAGACTGAGTATATAGCTAAAACTTAACTTTTAATGCTATTCTTAATAAAAAGATGGGACTACTCCCCTGTTATAATCCTAAGGGAAGGTATCACCTGAAAACCAATGAAAATAAATCAATCAACAGAAAATATGTAATGTTAGTCAACGAAATAGTATCAGAGTATATTGAGTTCAGGTATTCGTATGTGAGCTTCCACTCAATATTAGTCGCTGGTGAGTGTGTGGAACTACCCTTTCTTTTATTTATATATTACACCATTACTGTATATTTTTATATTATTTTCTATTGAGTATACCAGCGCAATTTTTGGTGTAGTGTCAGGCAATTAGTTTCATTTATTGGTAGCGATTCTCTGTGAGTGCACGTATATTTGTCTCTATCTTAAGTCTGTCTTTGTATAAATTATCCCATTAGGTACTAAGAATGAATCTTCATAGTATTACTCATAGGCTTGATAGGAGAATGAATCTCCTGAAAGATAGAGATCCGGAGGATACAGATACGATCCCGGTGATTGAAACCAATATACATAAATTATTCTTTGAGTTAGAAAAAACCCTGAAGTCAGAAATGAGAGATTGGTGGGATAGTGCCCTTCTGAAAAAATATATTGATAATAAATTTATTCCAAGAGGTCTCAGGTTTGAGAAACAACCCTTTTTTAATGACAACACTCCATTAGAACAGGAATGGTTGGGGGCTCTAGATACCTGTTCTTTTGTACTTATGGATATCTTGGTCAGGTACAGAGAATCTAGACTCCTTGACACAGAAAAGTCTATTAAGGAAATACAAGAACGGATAGGTTCTGTACAGGAGCAATCCTCTGTTATTTCCAATTTAGACGAGGCCACTAATCAGAGACTTGTGGGTTTTGAGAAAGATTAGATTTTTCGTAAACAGAGTAAATTTCAGAGAGATAAACTTGATTATCAAAATGGACAAATTAGGAGCTGGCAACGTAAACGTGTCTCTAGGTCTACCCAAAATAATAAAAATTATCGAGAAAGAAACAAGGAGGGTAACATCATTTGCCCTTATTCATCCCCCGATAGGGGCTTTAAATCGAAGTCCAAAACTTATGCTGATATTGTAAAAAATCCCCGGTTTAGGAGGAGGTCTCCCTTCACCGTTAACAGGGGGAAGTCAGTTTCGAAATACAATAATAATAAAAATCGTGGAGCAGTTTTACCACATTATAAAAATATTAACAACTATGATAATCATGATCCACAAAATCCCAATCGGATTCCATTGGGATTTAACCCCCAATTTAATAGAGCTAAGGAGGGTTTTAAAGTTGGGTCTGATCTGACGTGTGCTCAAGGGGCTAGACCGAAAAAGATAGACCGCAATTGTCAGCCTGCTGGTGATCATTTGGATGATGATTTTTTAGAATCTCCCCCCTTCCATCAATTGGAAAAGGAGAAAACGTTTCCCCTATTCAGACGCCCCCACAAAAAGAAGGGGATCGATGTGGAGGATCAAATGGAAGGGGTGAACAGTCCAGCCAAAGTGAGATGCCTTTAAATAAAGGCTTGTTTAATTTATCAACCCATGAGTTAAGTATTGGAGAAACTATACTTCTAAATAAAGGACTCAAATATGCTCCTGATAGATTACCCAATATAATGGATTTGTTTAAAGATCTTAATTATTTTATTAGAAAACTTACATGCATTAGATTTTTTAATCTTAGTGATGCGAAGGGTAAAGATATTTGTCCTAAATTTCTCAATACTCCACAGGATAAAATTCTTTTTCATGGTCTTGTCTCTTTACTAGAGGAACAAGAACATCCATACTGTATGGAAGATCCTATTTATATAGTTGAAGCCAATATTCCATCAGGGTTAAAACCTCCCTCTACTTTCTATCCACAGGGTGATAAAGGCCCTTATTTACAAATGTTTTATGAATTTGTCCTACGAGATTTTAAGATCCTCTGTAGTGAGTACAAAAGGAGAAAAGATCGGGTTTGTAACAATCTGGAGCCATTTGAGATAGCGATTGCCAGTTTTAAAAAATAACTGTAATCTCATTATTAAAGGGGCGGATAAGGGAGGGGGTATTGTCTTGTTGGATAAAGCTGATTACCTACAGGAAGCTGAACGTATATTGGGGAATACAGAATACTATGAGACCTTAGGGTTTGATCCCACTAAGCGTTTTAGACGAGAATTGAGAGATCTCATAGATTTAGCATTTCAACATGGTGCTATTGATAAGAAAGAGAGATTTTTTTTTCTTTCAGCTAAAGGGGATATTCCCATTTTTTATTACCTTCCCAAGGTACACAAATCCCTTCATAATCCACCAGGGCGCCCCATTATATCGGGGCTAGGCTCCCTTATTGCACCCATTTCTAAGTGGGTAGATTTTCATCTACAAAGATTTGTCCCACATTTACCGTCCTTTTTGAAGGATACAGGGCATGTTTTGTCTATTGTTAAAGAAACTGAATGGAGGGGACACTATTGTTGGCTCACCATTGATGTGGCAGCCCTGTACTCAAATATAGATCATACTTTGGGCCTTAAAGCTCTTGCTTGGTATTTGGATTCAGATCCTCTTCTTCCTGCTAAGCAGTCTGAATTTATTATTGGGTTCACCGATTTTATGTTAAAGCACAATTATTTTGAATTTAATGGAAAGTTTTTCTTGCAAACAAAAGGAACTGCGATGGGGGCGAGTTTTGCCCCGTCCTATGCCAATTTATTTTTGGGTTTTTGGGAACAATCTGTGATTTTTTCAGACCAACTTTGGATGGGGAGACTCGCCCTTTATCGCAGGTTTATTGACGACATCCTTATTATCTGGAAGGGTGGTTGGGATGAAGTAGAAGATTTTATGGCACATATTAATGACAACCAATGGGGTCTTTCTTTCACCTATAAGAAACACAAATCCATCATAGAGTTCTTGGATCTTACCCTTATTGGAACTACAAGTTCGATTGTCACCAAAACCTTTCAAAAAAGTGTGGATGTCAATGGCTATCTACATGCCATGAGTGGGCACCATCCCACATGGATACAAAATATACCTTTGGGACAATTTACCAGGATCAGGCGTAACTGCTCCTATGTGAGTGATTACGAGAGAGAGTCACTGGTTTTGTCCCGACGTTTTGTAGAGAAATCCTATCCATTGAACAATATTTTACAAGCCTATTTAAAGGGCCATCATTATGGTATGGTATCAAGTTCTGGTGTTCAGAATGGGATGGTTTCTGGGGTAAAATCTCCTTTACCATTCCTATGTCCAGAACAAGATCATACAAAAGAACATTTTAAGATCCTTGAACTTTTGAATTCTAGTATTTTTTCAAATAAAGCTAAAAGAGCGAAATTTAACATCAGCACCAAAGAGGTTGGTACAGGGAGAACACCTATATTCTCTACCACCTTTAATAAGGGCTATGATGATATTATTGAAATACTCAACAAATATTGGCCTATATTGATTAAAGATCCTTGGTTGTCATTCTGCGTGTCTGGGACCCCAAGGGTCACTTTTAGAAGGGCACCAAATTTGAAGAATATTCTAGCCCCTTCGAAATTACGTAGTCCAACTATACTTCATCAGACAACAGTTGTTAGTACTTTGGCTAATAAACGTTGTGGTCACACCAGGTGTCTTACTTGTGGTTTTATTTGCCCTCATATTTCTACCTTTAGTCCATTTGACAGTACGGAGATTTTTTCTATACAATCTTTGATCTCTTGTAACACTTCTTTTGTGGTATACCTCCTTATTTGCCCTTGTGAACGGCATTATGTGGGCCAAACTATTAGATCTTTGAAATGTAGATTTCGGGAACACAGAACAGCTATTATACGTAATGATGGTAAATCTTCGGTGGCCCGACATTTCTCTATCTTTCATGATAGTAATCCTGTTGGTATTAAGTTAGTGGGAATAGTACATATTCCCCCCCATCAGGATGAAGCTAAACGGAGAAGGGAGCTCACTAAGGCTGAGTCCATGTGGATTTTTAAGCTCAACTCTATGACTCCTAATGGCCTCAATGAGGAGTTGGAGTTGTTCTGATCACTATGGATTCACCCTTTGTGGGTGGTATGTCCTTTCTGGTAATGTTATGAGACCTAGGGTCTTTTTTACGACAAGTTAATAGTATACTTTGAAATAATAACATGGTTTCTTTTCTACTTTTAATGTACACTCATATTACTATATATGTTGGTTGCCTGACCCTTTATATTAAGATGTTATACATATGTTATATTATGTTTATTTTATTTTTATGTATAAATTTTTTATGTTATTTTCTTTCTTATTGTGAATCCAGCCCTGGTTTTCCCCCTTTTTTTTTTTTTCTGCCGTGTGTGGGGTATTTATACCTGTTTGCTTACATACTATCTTTAGTCTTGATAAAGTCCCGTGGGAGGGATGAAACGCGTAGACAGGTTGTGTTCTGGACCTGCTGTTATCTGATTGCTGTTTTGGAGTGAAAGCTGGAAGCACATATCCATTTTGGCGGTCTTTTCTTCATTGGGCTCTGTTTGCTGGATCTTACCTTTGAAGCTGTACCTTACGGTGTCTGGTTATACTCCACCGCGGTCTTTTTCGAAGATTCCGACCGCGGTGCATCAGCTTATGACCTCCATGGATATTTAGTGTGCCGTATTCCTCTTTTATCACATTTTTAGACTCTTTGCTCTCCTTTTTTTACCTCGGTGGGGGCCCACACCGAGGACAGGTACTGTGTCTATATATTTTTACATCAGAGTATATTCGCTATTATACTTGTGTTAGGGTTTGGGATGGGGCAACACTAAGACACTTTGTTACTATATCTCCACATTGAGTCTGGGTGTTGCTACCACTCAATTTCCTCACTTATTAGAGAGCTGTGTGGTTACATTTGTTTCAGGATAGCGATATTGTTTTTATTTGTTATATAATTGGTCCAGATCATATTTTGTGTATTTTGATAATTATTTTTTAACTGTTTCTGATGAATAAACAGTGGTTTATCTATTCATGATTATAATTACTATTTTTATTCTATGATTGGGTAAGTGTCCACACTTTTACAGTTTGTGAGCTTCCACTCAATATTAGTCGCTGGTGAGTGTGTGAAACTACCCTTTCTTTTATTTATATATTACACCATTACTGTATATTTTTACAGGTATTCGTATGCCAAACTAATACATAAAGTAGTATTATATTGGTGGACAATGAACACCCCATTTAATTATATAATATAGATTTATATAATAGATCACTAGAATATTGATCTAACCACTCAAAGCTCTGATTAGTAACATTCAGGCCGTGGAATGTACTGTGTGTTAGGGCTAATCCTAGGATAACAAAGTTACACAGATCAAAATCTGTATCATCTAATGCCTTTGGGAATGGCTACAAAAGTATAAAACAGAGTATTGTTTAGTCTAATAATCATAGTAGTATAATCCCCCTGTCGTGCCTTTTGAGGGAACCCCTTTACAAAAGCTGTTCCTGTGTAGCAAGCAAACACCTGCACAACGGATACCCGTATGAAAGGTAACTAGTAATTGAACTAACGATGTAGCTAGTTCCGTATAAGCAGCTAGAAGTCATGGATTAAACAATGCGAGCGTCCGTCTGGTATCTTGGTCAACATGTAATTAAGTGGAGCTGTTTGCTTGCCTGAATCCCTGACACGAGTTTCACCTTTTGGCTCATCAGAGGGAAACCGGACTTCGGAAGTGTCCAGTATTTAAATTGGTATATTGATCCTGATTGGATCAGGTGATTTTAAATGGACCAATCCCTACTCAGGAAAGAAAATCATGAAAAAAATCTTATTACTAAAATCAACAACTAAGAGAATTACGAAATGAGTAAGTTGCTAATGCCTTATGTTAACAACTATAGTTGTAGTTATAGAGACTTAAGGAAAATTGTTTATTGTACATGGATTTGATACCAGGAATATATTGATCGCCATCAGTGTTTAAGCGAATCAATTCATTACATTTGTAATGGATCACCTGGCACCCAGACTGGGTACCACCGTTGACGGATGTTCCTAGTGCTTCCTGAGGGCACCAAGCACTCCACTAGACACCATAACCACCGCAGACCCCACAAACTACCGCAGCTTGGTTGGGGTCTCGCCGTCTTCCACCCACACTGGACCCAAGACCAGGATCCAGCTTCCAGTAGGTAGACCTCTCTTAATCCAGAGAGCAGGAACAGGAAAAAGCTCTTACAAGAGCTTAGTGATTATACTCTGTGGAGTATAGTGATTATAGCAATCCCCAATCCCCCAAACATGAGCCGAAACATCATGAAGGGTAGAGCAAGTCTGAGGCTTTATTGGTACAGGTTTGCTTATATACAATTCCTCAGGCCAGAGGCACAATGTCCGACACTCCCACTTACAGCACACAATCCCTCCCCTCTGCCCGTGATACAATTAACTAAGACAATGGGCTAACTCAATTAACTCTAAGCAGAAAAAACTAATTTTTACAAACCCCAAAATACAACATATCCCCACAAAAGTCCCCACATCCCCTGATAGCCCGATCTGGGTGAACAACATATCCAAAAATCACCCAGATCGGTTCAGGGGTTCAGGAATTTCCTGGAAGTCTTATTTTTGCCCCACCGTGCACATGGTCCCATGCTCAAAACAATTCCATACACTCAACGACAAAACACTGCTGGACAGTTTAAGATGGCCGCCGCTACATGTTTGAATCTGTTCCAGTTAAAAGTCCAAGGGGCAGAAACAGTACTTTTGAACATTGGTTATCACAGGGCCCATAGTCCCAGGGTAGGAGGCTGGCACACAGGCCCCTCCAAAAACCAGTGGCGAAGTGGATTTCGTCACAACATTACACCCTGTTCCAAATTATTATGCAAATTATATTTTTCTCATTTACCTAAATAATTGATGTAAATAACAGCATAATTCTCATATTATCAACTATTAAGAGTACAATTACCAGATTTTACTAATTACATGACGTAAAGTCTAGCTGTCGGAAGGTTAAGACTGGTCGAGTCAACGTCCTCCGGATTTGCTTCTTGATAAGTTTTACTTTCGCGGTAGGTAAACTGAGTGTTCCGTGCATTGCGTCTATATCGAAGCCCAGAAACTCTATCGAGTGGGAAGGTTGCAGGATCGATTTGTCCCAATTGATTAGGAAACCCAGGTTTTGCAGAAGGATCAACACCCAGGATAGATGTTGGTTCAGTAGCTGGGTGTCCTGGGCCATGATCAGCATGTCGTCGAGGTATATGATCAGACGTACACCTCTGCTGCGAAGGAGGGCGACTACCGGTTTCAGCAGCTTGGTGAAGCACCACGGGGCTGAAGACAGGCCGAAAGGGAGGCAGCGGAAACGCCACATCGTCTGTTCCCATTGGAATTGAAGTAGGTGTTGACAGTCCTCGGCAATCGGTATCGTGAGGCATGCATCTTGGAGGTCCAATTTTACCATCCAGTCTCCCAGTCTTAGCAGGTCTTGGAGGCAGTGTATCCCTTCCATCTTGAAGTGATAGTATGTGACAAAGGCGTTGAGAGGCCGCAAGTTTATTACTGGCCTCGTGCCCCCACCTTTCTTGGATACTAGGAAGATGTTGCTTAGGAACCCGGGGGCGGTAATTGGAACCTTGTATATCGCACATTTCTCCTCTAGTGTGCGAATCTCTTTTGACACCAGATGTTTGTCTCGTGGGGAAAAAACAATCCCATGTGGCAATGAGAGTTGAATCGGTTGTTGTGTGAATTCGATGTGGTAGCCGAGGATGGTCTCTAGGACCCAGGCATCTGAGGTTAGGTTGTGCCAAGCATCCTGGAAATGAAACAATCTGCCCCCCACGTGTACCAAGGGAAGGGTGTGTAATGGGAAATGACTCACCATAAGGCCGACGGCCATAGGAGGATCCCCTGGTTCCATGTGGGTGCCACGACCTGCCCCTGGTCGGGAAGAATGGTGACTGTGCCCTTGGTTCGGGCGGATGGAACCGTGTTGTGGCGGAGCCTCGATAGCCCCGGAACGGAGTCCGGGAGGGGCGGCCGGACAGACGGCCCCGCTGTCTGCCGGCCCCACCGAAAACCTTTTGCGAGAACACTCGCTTCATATTATGTTGTGCCTTATCTAGTGCCGTAAATGTGTTGACATAGTTGCCCAGGGTTTTAACAAAGTCGTCTCCGAATAAGAGACCTTTTGCCTGTGTGCCAGGCTCGGAGATTGCCAAATGTACAAATTTTGGCTCAATTTTCATTAATATGGCTTTACGCCGTTCTGTGGCCAAAGCGGTGTTGGCATTTCCAATTAGGCATATGCCTCTCTGAATCCATCCTCTGATGGCTATTAAGTCAATTGAGGTCCCCCCAGTAAGGGCCACTTCGACCATATCGAAGATTTTAGCTATAGGCCCGAGTATGTCCAGGATCTTGTCTTGGCAGTGCTTTAGGGAGTAGTCCAAACCCTTTTTGGCCCTCCTTCCTGACTTACCCAGAAACTGAGCGATCTTGGGGTCCACCTCAGGGGTCACGCAGGCCATGTCTGGGACAGTGGGGCGTGGGCATTCCGCCCTCAGCTTGTTTCTTGTGGCCTTGTCGAGGGGTTTTCTGACCCTGGTCGCAATGTAAATGGCCACATGAGTTGTGGGGTACCAATCCGCTGAACGCGGATTATGCAAGGTGTCAGGATCAAAAAGGGGTTCCCCTTGGGGATCTAACACAGCGGATTCATCCGTCTCGTGCTCAGCGTCTAGCGCTGGAGGCGCGGTTTCGCCGCGTTCGGGGGACGAATTATCTGAAAAGATTGGGTCGATGTTATCGGACCCATCTGACACCTCCTCTGAGTCCGAATCGGAGTCGGACAAATCAGATAGGGCTTTTGCCCTCTTCCAAGTCCGCACCGTTTTTGCCCGGCGGGGGGCTCTTTTACGTGGGAGCACCACGTCATCAGTCTCAACAGGGCGCAACCTGTCCGTCTTACTGGTTTTTACTGGGATTCCTGGGAGCGTCCCCCACCCGGTGGGAAGTTGAGAGAAAAACGGGTTATAAACAACCCGAAACGGCAGTGCAGGATGGGGCTTGCCTCAGGGTAGAGGCAAGTACCCTGCACTGAGGACAGTTTGAAGAACACAAGTTGTAAGCAAAATTGATAGAAAAAAATAATATATAGAAAAATAATATATAGATAACAATATTAAACCATAAGAAAATTAAACACAGTTAACATAACACAATTTTTTGTGGAGCTGAAAAATTATGTGGTACTTAGCTGAGGCAGCAGCAAAGAAAGAGGAAGTAGCTTAGGTCACATGAGGGGATATAGTACAAGGACTGATCCTATTGGTTAATGTATATGGAATGTTATATGGTTATCCCTTAAGGGTATTTGTTTTTTCTTGTTATTGCTATATTGAAAATATCAATATCCTTTCTTTGCTGCTGAGGAATAAAGAAAGAGATAAAGCCTAATAGGAGCCTCCGTGTCCTTTAATAAAATTCAAATTTTATTGAACAAACCTCCTAATGATAACAGTATTTTTTTAAACATAAACTTACAATGCACTGTTCCAAATTATTATGCACAGTAAGTTTCAAAACACTTTATAGGTTGTAAAGAACTGAAAATTGTCATTTGTTGTGTTTGCAGCATATTTATTGAAATCAAAAGCTATTTCAATCAAACTTATAACAACATTTTAACTTTTTAAACATTTTAACAGGTCACATTACATTTTAACATAGGACCCCTTATTTGAAAGCTGCTTCACAAGTCTTGCATCCTTTGAACTTGTGAGTTTTTGGACAGTTTCTGCTTGAATTTGTTTTCAAGATGTCAGAATAGCCTCCCAGAGCTGCTGTTTGGATGTAAACTGCCTCCCACCCTCATAGATCTTTTGCTTGAGGATGCTCCAAAGGTTCTCAATAGGATTTAGGTCAGGGGAGGATGGAGGCCACACCGTGACTTTCTCTCGTTTTATCCCCATAGCAGCCATTGATGCAGAGGTATTCTTTGCAGCATGAGATGGTGCACTGTCATGCATGAAGAGATTTTATTAAGGAAAACATAGTTCTTCCTTCTGTACCAGGGAAGAAAGTGGTCAGTCAGAAACTCCACATACTTTGAATAGGTTAAAGGGACCGACCAGCTCTCTTCCCATGATTCCGGCCCAAAACATGACTCCACCTCTGCCTTGCTGATGTCGCAGCCTTGTTGGAACAGGGTGGCTGTCCACCAACCATCCACTACTCCATCCATCTGGGTTGCACGGCACTCATCAGTGAACAGGACTGTTTGAAAATTAGTCTTCATGTATTTTTCTGCCCAATGCAGCCATTTCTGCTTGTGAGCATTGGTTAATGGTGGCCAAATAGAAGGTTTATGCACAGTTGCAAGACTCTGGAGGACTCTACACCTTGATGTCCGTTGGACTCCAGAGGCACCAGCAGCTTCAAATATCTGTTTGCTGCTATGTAATGGTATTTTAGCAGCTGCTCTCTTGATCCGATGCATGGATCTGGCAGAGATCTTCCTCAATGTGCTTTTATCTGCACGAACCCGTCTGTGCTCTGAATCAGCCACAAATCTCTTAATAGTGCGATGATTACGCTTACGTTTTCGTGAAATATCTAATGTTTTCATACCTCGTCCAAGGCATTGAACTATTTCACTCTTTTCGGCAGCAGAGAGATCCTTTTTCTTCCCCATATTGCATGAAAATGGTGCTCTGCTTAATAATGTGGAACACCCTCCTTTAGTAGTTTTTCCTTAAATTGGGCTCACCTGGCAATCTAATTATCACAGGTGTCCAAGATTGTTTTCAGTGATCAAAAGAGCCCTGAGACACAATACCATCCATGAGTTAAACCGAAAAACAAAATATTTAATTTTTGTGACACTTAAATAGAATTTGCATAATAATTTGGAACAAAGTGTATATAGGATAAACATTCAATAGTGGACTTGTAAGTTTAGAGGTCATTATTGTGTATTAGCTATCTACTCCAAAGGAGTGCATATCGAGTCCAGTGGAATGATAGTAAATTACACTAGTGGGTTATACTTAAATACTGTTACTGAATATTTGTTTTGGTGTTAGTAATATATTAATTTATCCTTCAATTGCGGTGTACATGTCCATAGTGCATAGTCTGTTTTGAGAATACTTTATTCCTACAGTGTAAAATGGTCACTTTTATTATGCTTCAGGTATTTTTCGTAATGTCCTCAGCTATAATGTTATGCCAGCATGGCATAATTTCCTGATCTGTCAAACCAAATCACCAAATTAATATATATATTACAGAAGGTTCATCTACATTAAAAGGTATTTATTAGAAGGCAACAACACAATACTATAAATTTATCACAAACACACAGCCCAGACCCACGGAGCAACAACCCTTTTTAAATCTATCTATCTATATAGTAATCCCCTTCCCCACACGTTTGATCTCACCCACGGTTAGGCATTCACATCTAGTAATGGCTTACTGCTGCAAGTTCAACATCACATCCACCAAGGAAGAAAAGGGAGCAACAGAGTGTAACATGGTTCACCATGCTAGCACATGGCGTCTGCTCTGTAGCACAGCCAAGAAGGAACAGAGAGGAATGGAGATAGGGGGAAGTGGTTATCTCTCTCCTGACTTGTAAAGGTATTGAATTACCCAATTACCATATCAAAGGGTAAAGCTTATCCCCCTGTAAGAAAGGCATACATGAGCTTGGTCACATGACCCCTGGTCACCATATTAGTTTGATGAGAGAATGTCACCACAATAGGGAGATATGTTCAGTAGATAATATGAAATCAAAGAGATTAATTTTGTTTTCTTCATGCTGATTAATGTCTTTTATTTCCTGTAACTGAACTATTCTAGTTTGTACCCCATCTCCTTCTGTCCCTTAGACAGTCTCTTTGTGAATGCAGGTAAGTGTACAGTTCAGCAATGCAAGAGAGGGGTAACTGGCAGACAGAGAGCAAGCGGTACTGAAAGGAAAGTGTGACGAAGTGCCCTTCGCCACTTGTACCTGGAGAGGACTGCTTGCCCGCCTCTTGCCCTGTGACTATGGCCCCTGGGATGTATTGCCCTTTAAAGACATGATTTGGGCATAATGGATTTGTGTTGTGCTGCTGCTGGCCCTTTAGGAACCATCTGGGGACATACTGTGGAGTTACTGGATGGCCACCATTTCCTGTATCAGAAGCACATGGTGAGAACAATGGATGGAGGCCATTTTAACTCACAGACACTGTTTGGACTTTTCAACACGGTGCCATCTTGCCAGTATTTGGTGCACAGAGACATCGTGCAGTGGTTTTGGACCATACAGCAGGGGACACATTATAAAGTGATTGTTTTTCATTTAGCCTGTATATGTTCTGCAGAATCTGCATTAAACTGTATTTTCCAAAGTACTGAACGGATCTGGGTGAATTTTGGATATGTGGTTCACCCAGATCCCCCGGTTCCAAGGATATACTTTTATGGGGTTATTGCATGTTTTGGGGTCCCTGTGTGTTTTATGAAACTGTATTATTTCTGGCCAGCAGATAATTGAGCTTTGTGTATTGTAGAAACTCAATTATCTAGCCTGGCCCAGAGGAGGAGTTTTGTGTTGCATAAATTGTGAGTTCTGTGTGCCAGTAAATCAGTCTTGTTCCAGCATTAAGCCTTGGCTCATGTTTGGGGGAAGGGATACCTACACTCTGGGGATTGCTATAATCACTTACTCCCCAGAGGAAGCTCTTGCAATAGCTTGATTTGTTCCTGTTCCTGCTCTCTGGGAAAAGAGAGGTTCACCCACTGGAAGCTGGATCCTGGCCTTGGGTCCAGGGTGGGTGGAAACAGCAGAGACCCCGGCGCAGTTGCATCGCTGGAAGTGGGGTCTGCAGTGCTGATGGTGTCGGTTGGAGTGCTTGGAGTCCTCAGCGAACACTAGGAGCATCGATTGGCGGAGGTACTCAGTCGGAGTGCCAGCGTTCCGTCACAGAAAGGTTTAATCAGTATCATCGCTCTGTAAGACAGAGAGCAGGTAAGTATACAATTCAGCGATACAAGGAGGCCCTGGGCAAGAGAGGGGTAACTGGCAGAAGGAGAGCAAGCGATACTGAAAGGAAAGGTTTAGGCAGTATCATCGCTCTGTGAGACAGAGCAGGTAAGTATACAGTTCAGCGATACAAGGAGGCCCTCGGCAAGAGAGGTGTGACTACAGCGAAGTTTCAGAATTTGTCCAAATTACTGACTTTAGCCTCAATTTTAACCTTGAGATTTAATTTGCTACAATGTGGTGTTTAGTAAATAACCAAGTGTGAATTTTCATCACCCCATAACGTGTTCTCTTTTTCTTTCAGCACGTATGTTGTGCTGTTTCCAGTTATTTTGGTAAATTTCACTGTGACCGTGTTTCTCTCTCTGAGTACAATTAAAGGGTCACTATAGTCACCAAAACAACTTAAGCTTAATGAAGCAGTTTTGGTGTATAGATCATGCCCCTGCAGTCTCACTGCTCAATCCTCTGCCATTTAGGAGTTAAATCCCTTTGTTTATGAACCCTAGTCACACCTCCCTGCATGTGACTTGCACAGCCTTCCTAAACACCTCCTGTAAAGAGTCATCTAATGTTTATCCTTCCTTTATTGCAAGTTCTGTTTAATTTTATGGCAAGACAGGAGGCTTCATATTTGCTTATCTTTCTTTACTGTAACTCCCAGCAGCAAAGAAATGGTTAACAATGTTGTATGGAAAAATCAACCAATCATAACATATCTCAACTACAATATAGTGTCATCAAACTCCTCCCACTTCCTCTTTCTTTGCTGCTTGCCTCCCAGGTGAGTCTGCTCCAATTACATTGCCTTACTGGTTTAAGTTAATTCGATATTTTTTTATTTACACCTTGTTACTGCATACTCAGAATTCATCTTAAAAAATTTATTTTTTAATTTAATCACCTTTCCCTTTAAATATTTTCCTCTTTTTTCCTCACACATATTTTGTATTTTTTCTTATTTCACTGTTCTGTTATTTTGATTGCTTTTCCTTTAAATTTAGGTGTCCTAACCGGTTCCTCTTTTAGTTCCAGTGCACGGAGGGTTTTTTCAAACCCTGCCGCTTTCAATCAGCTGGCCGCGGCTCTATTCTCTCAGGGAGAGCCGCGGCCCATTCTCTGTCTCTCTTCAGCCGCGGACTCCATTTCCCAGAGTCCGCGGCTGCTGTTTCCCGCCGTTACCTTCCTCCCGCCTACCAAAGGCGTCTCCTCTTTGACGCGGACCTTTTTCCCGCCCTTTCTACGACGGCGTTCTCGCGGCGGCCATCTTAAGCCTTAGTAGTAACGGCCAACGGCTCCTCCACTGCGGCGCACAAATTTTACAATCAAGTGGGTACAGACCTTATTAATAGTTTGTGGAAGGTAGGTTTGCTGCCACCTTATATCTTCACCTTTTTCACAAGCTCATTAAAAACGATCTTTTTCTTATCTATCTCCTATCTGTTTTTTCTCCACAGGCTTTGCCCATTTTTTTTTACTATCTGGGTGAACCCCTTTCTTTAAATTGTATAATTACAGTGTGGTTTTTGTTTTTTGACCAAATTTTGCTGTTTGACCATTTTATTTCCCTCATGTGGGTGAACCCCACTTACTTATCTAAAGTACATATTATGTACAATATTTGTGTGGCTGACACCACCTACTGAAAACACTGCTGTGTAAATATTTATGTGGCTAACACCACCTGATTTATTTTCTGTGGGTGACCCCCATTACTTACTGTGCATTATATATACATTATATATATTACTAGTGTAATTTTATAGTGTTGACCCCACCTCACTAAATTTACAAGATTTCTAGTACTCACAATCTGTATTATTGGGTGACCCCCATTATTTGTCATTTACTAATTTATTGTGCCAAGCATTTGTGGGTGACCCCCATTGATTCTGACGTCTCGTGGGTGACCCCCACCTCATATTTTTCTAATTGAGTTGCCTCATCCTTAATTGACACTCTAATAGGGTTTACATTTATCTTGAAATTGTCATTATGTCAGATCGCCAAGACCCTGCGATTTCTGCTGAACTTAAGGAATGGCTTTTCTCAACCATCGCAGAGTCCATTCCTAAGGCTCTGGCAGCCTACCATGAACGTAATCCAGAGGTACACCCCTTTACACAACAGCCCTCTGATTCTGAGGACTCCCATATTTCCGACCAAGATAACGCCCCGCGCAAGAGACCCTGGAAAGGGAATAGCGCTACTGCGGGCAAGGGCAAAGCTCCTGCTAAGGTCATTAAACACTCTAAACCTTACGTTTCGCAGGATGCTACAGACCTTCTAGAGGGTTCTACTTCACGTTTATCTGGCCATATTCTAAGTGACTATGACCCTAATTACTCTGATGAGGATCCCATGGTGAATGTGCCCCAGGATTCCTCAACATCGGAGTTTGTGAAAGAAACCTTCCTAAGTCAAGATCACAAGAGTAAGGTACCTGACTCAGACACCATCCTGGATGCTTCAGGCCTTCCCCTTTTTGACCCAAGGGTGATACGCCACCCGCGCTCAGCAGAATGGGCTCCCCCAGATCATATTGCTAATTTCTGTAAACTGTGGCTTCGCAAGCCTCTCGAAAAAGAAATCAGAAACAAACTAAGGGCGAATGCCCGAGACCAACTATTCCAGGCAAAGTTGCCTCTACCCCTGAATTTGACCCCATGCTGGTCACCTATTTAACAAAATCTGGTAAAGACCCTCGTAAGGGTATTGAACAGGGTTTGAAAGCAACCCAAGACAAATTATTGGACATTTCAGGTCCTATCATACAAATATTCATACTCGCAGATGAGGCACTCACCAGCGGTGAACTTGATCCGCACATTATAAGAGAATGGGCACAGAGAGCCCTTTGCCTTTTGGGCAACGCCAATACGGCTATTTCAATTGAGAGACGCAAAGCGGCACTGTACAAAATCGATGCCAAACTGGTGGATTTGAGCACTAAAGAACTAGGCCCAGAGGCCGATGGTCTTTTATTTGGTAACAGTTTCATGCGAGACCTCTCCAAGCATGTCTCAGTTTTTACCACACTCAATAAAGCCCAGTCCTCTCTACGTAGGGTGTTCCGTCCCACTTTTCAAAATCGTTTTTCTGGGAGAGCTGGTCGCTCAAGGGGCCGAGCTACCAGTAGAGCAGCCTTTTCAGGCTACAGGCCCCGACCCACAGAGTATTGGTCCACGGGATACTCACGACCCTACCACAGGCAGCTGTTCGGCACCAGAGGCTCAATTCGAGGACGTGGCTCTGCATCCCTACGCGGACGCACTGCTTCAGGTAATGGACCTTGCTTATTTAAAAACTGTATCAATCGCAGGTCGATTAACATTTTTTTTCCCACAGTGGAAACTTCTTTCTCAGGATCTTTGGATCCTTCATACAGTCACAGGTTTCAAAATAGATTTTATCACACATCCAGTTCAATATTCTCACCCGACACCCTTAGGGATGTCAAAAGCAGATACTCTAACCTTGAACACAGAACTGACAAAATTGTTACACAAAGGGGCGATCGAACCTTCGCCTTTCCCTTGCACCTTCCTCAAGAATATATTTCTGGTTCGGAAGAAAATGGGGGACCATCGTCCCATTATCAACCTCAAGGCGTTGAATCGCTTTATCACATACCGTCATTTCAAGATGGAAGGTATCCATCTTCTCAGGGACTTGCTCTGCATGGGAGACTGGTTCTCCAGATTCGACCTCAAAGATGCTTATCTGACGGTCCCTGTAGCACCAAGTCACCGTGCCTTCCTCCAATTCCGTTGGCAAGGCGACATTTGGCAGTTCACCTGCCTCCCTTTTGGACTTTGTTCTGCTCCATGGTGTTTCACCAAGTTGATGAAACCAGTCATGGCGCTCCTTCGTTCTCAGGGCATACGTTCAATTATATATTTGGACGATATCCTGATCATGGCACAAGATCAGCAATTACTTCGCAAACACACACACATGACCTCTGCCCTCCTTCAAAACCTAGGTTTTGTCATAAATTACCAGAAATCAGACCTGGTACCTTCTCAAATAGTCCAATTTTTGGGTTTTCAGATAGATTCAGTTCAAGCAACTCTACAATTACCCTACTCCAAAATCAAAAACATAAAACGAGAGATTCAAAAATTACTCAAGTCACAACGACCTCGACTCCGCGACCTAGCACACGTGCTGGGTCTTCTGTCTGCATCAATTCAGGCTATTTTTCCAGGGCCCTTGCATTACAGAGCAATGCAACGGCTGAAAACCTCCTATTTACATCGCTCGACCTCCTACGACCAATTCATTTCCCTAACGGACGAAGTTCTCATCGAACTTCACTGGTGGCTTCGCAATATGGAAGCCTGGAATGGGAAAGCGATTTTCGGATCTCAACCAGATTTTATTCTGGAATCCGATGCCAGCCTACTCGGTTGGGGCGCTACGTGCGCCCAATCATACACAGGAGGTCTCTGGTCCCCGTCGGAACAAGCACTTCACATAAATTGTCTCGAGCTCATTGCCGGATCCTTCGCGATCCGCAGCTTTGCCAAAGAAGCCTCCAACTGCTCTCTGGTACTTCGGATGGACAACATCTCCGCAGTACGATATGTAAACCGTCTCGGAGGGTCCA
Organism: Pelobates cultripes; assembly: GCA_933207985.1. Lineage (NCBI taxonomy): Eukaryota > Metazoa > Chordata > Amphibia > Anura > Pelobatidae > Pelobates > Pelobates cultripes. The sequence continues at coordinate 2,833,654 of OW240923.1, read as the reverse complement.
AATCGAAACTACTGTCAGACCTCACCAAGGATCTGTATCAGTTTTGCTTAGACAGGAATCTGTCTATTCGGGCCGAGTATCTCCCAGGACCCGACAATTTAGTCGCGGACTGGTTCTCACGTCACTGGAGGGATGCCAGCGATTGGCAATTAGATCCTCTTCTATTTCACCACATTCACCTATTGCGGGGACCGATCACTCTCGACCTCTTCGCGTCTCGGCTGAATCGTCAAACAGACGATTATTTCAGCTGGTTACCAGACCCTCTATCCCTAGCTGTCGACGCTTTTCTCCAACATTGGCCACGGGACGGAGCCTATGCCTTCCCTCCCTTCTCCATGATTCAACGTACTCTCCACCAGGTCAAATCACAGGGGGTCAAGATTGTGATAGTTACCCAGACGTGGTTACCCAGACGTCTGGCGGGCCCAGACGTGGTTCCCCACTCTTCTGGAGCTTTCCACAGACTACCCCATCATTCTACCTCGCTCACATCGGGTTCTCAAGAACTCAACGGGCGACTACCATCCACTAGCTCTACAGGGCCATCTTCAGTTAGTGGCCTGGACAGTTTCAGGGGTGCTTGGCATGTCGCAGGACTTTCAAGCACTGCTCAAACACTCCTATGGGATTCATGGGCACCGGGAACCAGGCGCACCTATCTCGCCGCATGGCGAGTTTGGGTCAGCTGGTGTCTGGAGAGGGATTTCGATCCCGTTTCAACATCTCTCTCATCCATTCTAAATTTTCTATCATCCCTTTTCGATCAGGGTAAATCATACCGCTCAATTAATGTTTTTCGTTCCGCCATTTCGGCGGGACATGACCCTATTGATAATTCCTTAGTTGGGAAACATCCTTCTGTGTGCAGACTTTTACGAGGCATTCGTTTGACGAGGCCACCTTCTGCCAAATACTCTGGCTTCTGGGACATATCTCGAGTCTTCGCATTGTTAGAGTCCTGGCCTCCTAACGAGGCCTTATCCCTTCGACAGCTCTCTGCAAAATTGGCCCTGCTACTGTGGCTGGTGTCATTCCGCAGAGTTTCTGACGTTCACGCTTTTGATTCACACGCTGTCTCCTTCACACCAGAAGGGGTCCGATTAAAGATTACTAGGCGCACTAAGACGAATTCCTCGTCTGTCTTTTACCCATACTTTCCCGACAGGCCGGCTCTCTGTGTGGCTCTGTGTACTCGTTGTTACACAGAGGCAACTGCCGCCCTACGTTCTCCTACCGGTCCTCTTTTCATTTCTTATGTCAGACCTCACAAACCGGTCTCTTCCCCCACTATCGCTCGCTGGATAAGATGGTTACTTATCCAAGCGGGAATCGATAGATCATTTGGGGCCCATTCGGTTAGGGGAGCGGCTGCTTCCTCTGCCTTTCGGGCCGGCAGTTCATTAGCAGATATTTTGTCCTGCGCAGATTGGTCAAGGGAATCTACCTTTCGGACTTTTTATTTTAAACCAACACAAACACATGCGGCTTGTTCTATTATTCGAGAGCGTTAAAACAGCAAATATGAAGCCTCCTGTCTTGCCATAAAATTAGGGATTATTCTAGCTTTAGTGAACGAATAATCTGAATTTTATTAAAGACAGGAGGCGAATATTTTCCCTCCCTTCGTTCACTCCGGAACCCACCCTCGAGGTAAGTCTCATAATCACTAATTAATGTATGATACCATTATTTACATACAAATCTGCTATATACGATTTGTTCATCTTGTGGTCCTACACCTATCTCATAGAGTGCTGATAGATCTTTATAATTTCGATTATTCTGTCAATTCGTATGAACTATAATTGGAAATAGGGGGTTCAACTATATATATTTTTTCTCTTGTCCGAGAAACCTTACTTTCACGAAGTCTCTTTTTTTCTTTTAGTGTGAAGATCTCAAGTTTATTCGATCAACTTTCCGTTTACATGGTTGACTTCATCTCGAGTTTCAGCTTCGGGAACTGTTCCGGTTAAAGTTTACATGGTTGACTTGCTACTGACTGGCAACATCAAGAAAGAGGAAGTGGGAGGAGTTTGATGACACTATATTGTAGTTGAGATATGTTATGATTGGTTGATTTTCCATACAACATTGTTAACCATTTCTTTGCTGCTGGGAGTTACAGTAAAGAAAGATAAGCAAATATTCGCCTCCTGTCTTTAATAAAATTCAGATTATTCGTTCACTACAAGCTAGAATAATCCCTAATTTACATTTTCTTATCCCCTTCTATGTTAATAGCTTGCTAGACCCTGCAAGAGCCTTCTGTATGTGATTAAAGTTCAATTTACAGAGCAAGAGATAAAATTGTTTAAGATAAATTACATCTGATTGAAAGTGAAACCAGTTTTTTTTTCCATGCAGGTTGTGTCAATCAGAGCCAGGGGAGGTGTGGCAAGGGCTGCATAAACAGAATCAAAGTGATTTAACTCCCATATGGAGAATTGAGCAGTGAAACCTGAGAGGCATGATCTACACACTAAAACTGCTTTGTTAAAGGACCACTCTAGGCACCCAGACCACTTCAGCTTAATGAAGTGGTCTGGGTGCCAGGTCCTTCTAAGGTTAACCCATTTTTTTTATAAACATAGCAGTTTCAGAGAAACTGCTATGTTTATCAATGGATTAAGCCTTCCTCCAAATCCTCTAGTGGCCGTCTCATTGACAGCCGCTAGAGGCGCTTGCGTGCTTCTCACTGTGAAAATCACAGTGAGAGCATGCAAGTGTCCATAGGAAAGCATTATGCATGCTTTCCTATGCAAAGAAATTGAATATACACACACAGGTTGTGGAAAGGTGGCGCTATAGAATTATTATATTAAAGTGAATTTAGCTGCTATACACTCTGTGGGTACTCCTAAAAACCCAACATACATAGAAATCACCAAACAACAATAAAGGAAATTTTCAGATTTATCAGGTGTCTATCCCTTTAAATCCTCAATTCCCGTGAGTGAAGCGCTTCAGTGTAATTTAAGATATTGTGAATATATATATGTGGTGCCAAGAAGCACTTACCATCTACACAATGCTCGTATTTCCGTATACATATATATAGGGAAAAAAAATAGATATATACAAATAATAGTGCAATATGTCTAAGGAATCAGTTTTTATTATATATGTGAGTTCGAATGTAAATTAACTCACATTTTTTAGAGCCTTTTACAGTGGTAAGGCTCTAAACTTCCAAACGTCTGTGTCTTTTGGGTAGATCACACAACCCCTCTCTCTCAATGACGGACCATCTGTTGTTCTCCAGGATATATGAAGATGAAACAGAGAAAAAACGTCCAAACTAAGTGTAGTATTTAAAATACCAACGTGTATCAATGTGGATAAAAACCAGAAAGAGTGCTCACCTTTTCTAGAGCCTTTTTATAACTGGCTCTAAGTATGTAGGTTCAGTGTCAATTTATAGGGTGACACTATCCCTTTCTTGAATCACTTGTGCAGGATGTAGTAGATATAATGTATAACAAATATGTTTATTACCAATATTAAAATGTACAGACTATATATAAAAACAAAAAAAGGGGGTATATAAAAACATATGAATAATACTAGTGTATTCAGTGGTGTAGCATAAATCCACTTGCAGCCAAAACGCGTTTCACCGAAAATCGGCTTCCTCAGTCAGCTTCAGGACGTCTTCTGTCTTCCATTGCTTTTAAATGTTCATTTGCCCGCCAAAAGTTCTCTTTCTGCCGGTCCGCGGTGATTTGCCGTGACGCGCCCAAACTAGCGTCGCGTCACTTCCGGTTCGATGTTACTACATCTCCCATAGTTCATTGCGTTTGTAAATGTCATTTCCGGTTGTGGACCGCTATGGTGATGGGCAATGAAGTCCTTGATATCGTCGTTTTTCAGTTCATGTTCCAGTTCATAACAGGCTCAAAATAAAGAGCCGAAATGGTGGGAAAAAGATATCAAAAGGGCAAGAAGTATATATCAATGTGCAGTATTTCATATGCGGATTTCAAAACTTAAAGTTAAAACAATATATACCATATATCTTATAAACAGTGATATTTCTACACTTAATAAACTTTTCTGTGAATAATTCTTTTTTAAAAAACAAGAAAATAAAAGTGTTTTTGTGAACTATTATATTCTGGGTTTCACATTGTGCATAATAAACATTTAAAAAGGGGGTATTCATACTATGTTTCACTTAAATCATTTTTTTTTTATTTATTTTTTTAAATGTAAACTTTTTTGCTTTATACCCAAAATTATAGCAGATTGAGTTTAAAAACACCCTAAAGTGGTATTAATGTCTCTTGCAGTTGATGAATCCTGTCCTTCAGTATAATATAATAAAAAATGAAAAGTATGGAATAGAAAAATTGAAATTAAAAAAGAATGGAAAAATGAAAGATAAATGATAAATAAATATAAAAATAAAATAAAATAAAAATAAAAATAAAAATAAAAATAAAATTAAAAATAAAAATAAAAATAAATGAAAAAATAATAAAAATAAATAAAAATAAAAATAAAAATAAAAATAAAAATAAATAAATATAAAAATAAAATTAAAAATAAAAATAATAAAAATAAAATTAAAGTAAGTGAAATAAATATGAAATTAAAATTAAAAATGAATGAATGAAAAATAAATAATAAAATAAAAATAATAAAAAATAAATAATAAAATAAAAATAAAAATTAATTAAAATGGTAAAGGTAGAAACGTAGGAAATTGGATTTAAATTAGGGTAGTAGAAATGACTCGTAAAAAATAAAAATAGATAAAGCAAGATATGCTAAAATAATAAGAATGAAATAAAATAAAATAATTGTTAAATATAAATAGAAATAAATTGTGTATATATGTGTATAATAATTATAAAAAATGACATAGTTCAAAATCTGCATTAAGACCTAAGGGAGCTAAAGTATTTAAATTAAAAATCCATTTAGTTTCGATTTTTCCCAGCTTCCTTATTTCATCCTCCCCTCTCCAGTTTAGTGTGACTTTTTGGATGGCATAAAAATCTAAAAACTGTGGATCTTTGTTATGTACTAGTCTAAAGTGTTCTGAAACACTATGTTTTTCGAAACCTTTTTTTATATTGCGTACATGTTCATTTATTCTTACGTTTAAGGGGCGTTTTGTTCTTCCTACATAAAGAAGATTGCAGGAACATTTCAATAAATAAATGACTCTTTTTGAAAAGCATGTAGTCATTTCCTGTATTTTATATTTCCTTTCCCTTTTGGAATCGTAGAATTCTGTAATGTGTCTTTTCTCGTTCTTTGTACTCCTACAGGCTAGACACTGTCCACAACCAAAGAAACCCTTATTTTGAAAAAAAGGAGTAGGTGTCTGATGTCTTATATGATTCCGTACCAATTTTTGTTTTAGGTTGGGAGCTCCTCTATAGATAAATCTCGGTTTTTCTGGCAATATAGAGTGTAGCATTGGATCGTTCCTTAGAATGGGCCAGTGTCTGTTTATAATTCGTTTTATTTTCTGGCTCTCTTGATTGAAATTACAAATGAAAGGTAAGATGTTTTTGTCGTTTTTTTCTTTTGATTTGTATTTTAGCAGTGAGGATCTCTCCATGGTTTCTACTTCTTTTATAGTGCTCATAAGGGAATTTTCCATATACCCTTTTTCCATAAATTGATTTTTAATTCTATTGGCTTGGGTCTTAAAAGTGCTTTGGTCAGTGCAATTCCTACGGATTCTCATTAGTTGTGCTTTTGGGATATTTCTCAACCAGGGAGAAAAATGACAGCTATTTAAAAAGATATAGTTGTTAACATCTACCTGTTTAAAAAAGGTCTTTGTCTTAATGTGATTGTCTTCTATAAAAATTGTGAGATCTAAAAAATTGACACTTTCTGTGCTATATTCCGTGGTTAGTTTTACTCCCCAATCATTTAAATTTAAAAAAGCTAAAAATGTCTTAAGTGAATCCTCTGAACCATTCCAAATAAAGAATATATCGTCTATGTACCGCTTATAGGAAACCAGGTTCGCTCTCCAGTTAGTATTTTCATTGATATATTCCTCTTCCCAAAATGCCATGAATAAATTGGCATAACTGGGAGCGAACCTGGTTCCCATAGCGGTACCCACTTTTTGTAGAAAAAACTCATCATTAAACCAAAAGTAATTGTTACTTAGAATTAATTCTATTCCTTCAATTATGACCACATGCTTTTCAAAAAGAGTCATTTATTTATTGAAATGTTCCTGCAATCTTCTTTATGTAGGAAGAACAAAACGCCCCTTAAACGTAAGAATAAATGAACATGTACGCAATATAAAAAAAGGTTTCGAAAAACATAGTGTTTCAGAACACTTTAGACTAGCACATAACAAAGATCCACAGTTTTTAGAGTTTTATGCCATCCAAAAAGTTACATTAAACTGGAGAGGGGAGGATGAAATAAGGAAGTTGGGAAAAATCGAAACTAAATGGATTTTTAATTTAAATACTTTAGCTCCCTTAGGTCTTAATGCAGATTTTGAACTATGTCATTTTTTATAATTAATATACACATATATACACCATTTAATCTGACACATATCTAACTATTATTTTATTTTATTTCATTCATTTTTTATATTATCATATTTTGCTTTATTTATTTTCATTTTTAGACATTTTTACCACCTCAATTAAATTTAAATTTAATTTCCCATGTTTCTACCTTTACCATTTCAATCAATTTTAAATTTTTATTTTATCATTTATTTTCATTTTTCATCTATGTTTAATTTAATTATCATATCTACTACACTTACCTTATTTTTATTTTATATTCATTTTCTATTTTTATTTATTTTTAATTCTCATTTATTTTCATTTTTATTATTTATTTTTATTTCTATTTTTATTTATTTTCATTTTTATTTTTATTTCTATTTTTTATTTATTTTAATTTTATTTTTATTCATTTTATTTTATTTTTATTTTTATTCATTTTTATTTTTATTTATCATTTATTTTTCATTTTTTCATTTTTCCTTAATTTCACATTGTTCTATTTTATACTTTTCATAATTTTTTTATATTATACTAAAGGACAGGATTCATCAACTGCAAGAGACATTAATACCACTTTAGGGTGTTTTTAAATTCAATCTGCTATAATTTTGGAGATAAAGCAAATAAGTCTACATTTTAAAAAAAATGATTTAAGTAAAACATAGTATGAATATCCCCTTTTTTAAATGTTTATTATGCACCAACCCAGAATATAATAGTCTACAGAAATACTTTTATGTTCTTGTTTTAAAAAAAAAAAAAAAAAAAAGAATTATTCACAGAAAAGTTTATTAAGTGTAGAAATATCACTGTTTATAAGATATATGGTTTATATTGTCTTAACTTTAAGTTTGGAATCCGCATATGGAATGCTGCATATTGATGTATACTTCTTGCCCTTTTGATATCTTTTTTCCACCATTTCGGCTCTTTATTTTTGAGCCTGTTATGAACTGGAACATGAACTGAGGAACGATGATATCGGGGACTTCATTTCCCATCACCATAGCGGTCCACAACCGGAAATGACATGTACAAACCCAATGAACCATGGGAGATGTAGTAACATCGAACCGGAAGTGACGCGACGCTAGTTTGGGCGCGTCACGGCAAATCACCGCGGACCGGCAGAAAGAGAACTTTTGGCGGGCAAATGAACATTTAAAAGCAATGGAAGACAGAAGACGTCCTGAAGCTGACTGAGGAAGCCGATTTTCGGTGAAACGCGTTTTGGCTGCAAGTGGATTTATGCTACACCACTGAATACACTAGTATTATTCATATGTTTTTATATACCCCCTTTTTTTTGTTTTTATATATAGTCTGTACATTTTAATATTGGTAATAAACATATTTGTTATACATTATATCTACTACATCCTGCACAAGTGATTCAAGAAAGGGATAGTGTCACCCTATAAATTGACACTGAACCTACATACTTAGAGCCAGTTATAAAAAGGCTCTAGAAAAGGTGAGCACTCTTTCTGGTTTTTATCCACATTGATACACGTTGGTATTTTAAATACTACACTTAGTTTGGACGTTTTTTCTCTGTTTCATCTTCATATATCCTGGAGAACAACAGATGGTCCGTCATTGAGAGAGAGGGGTTGTGTGATCTACCCAAAAGACACAGACGTTTGGAAGTTTAGAGCCTTACCACTGTAAAAGGCTCTAAAAAATGTGAGTTAATTTACATTCGAACTCACATATATAATAAAAACTGATTCCTTAGACATATTGCACTATTATTTGTATATATCTATTTTTTTTCCCTATATATATGTATACGGAAATACGAGCATTGTGTAGATGGTAAGTGCTTCTTGGCACCACATATATATATTCACAATATCTTAAATTACACTGAAGCGCTTCACTCACGGGAATTGAGGATTTAAAGGGATAGACACCTGATAAATCTGAAAATTTCCTTTATTGTTGTTTGGTGATTTCTATGCTTTCCTATGCGACCGGCTGAATGCGTGCGCAGCTCTTGCCGCGCGTGCGCATTCAGCCGACGGGGCGGATCGGAGGAGGAGAGGAGGCAGAGAGCTCCCCGCCCAGCGCTGGAAAAAGGTAAGTTTTTACCCCTCTCCTCCTTCCAGAGCCGGGCGGGAGTGGGACCCTGAGGGTGGGGGCACTATAGTGCCAGGAAAACGAGTATGTTTTCCTGGCACTACAGTGGTCCTTTAAGCTAAAGTTGTTTAGGTGACTATAGTGTTCCTTCAATGAAGCTGTTCCAAGGAGCGGGCATAAGGGTCTAGTGGCCAGGAAGAATAAGGTAAAAATATATACAGTTTACTCGCTAGCTACTTAAAAATAAAGACTTGTTCTATAGGTTGCTTATGAATTTGGTTGTAAACAATATATACAATTAGCTTACTAAAGTGCGCAACTTCTAAATCCCTTTATAACACTAGCATTCCCACCATATTGGTGTGTGCTTTGTGTCTTTATTTGTACAGTATAAAATGAAGGTAAGATTTAATAGTAGTAAAAAAGGGGGAGACTCTATCTTTATTGAAAACTTACAAGAAGAAATAGACAAAAAATAGCTCCACATATAGTGATTAACCCATTGATTCTAAGGGATAAAAGAAAAGAGAGGACCGTGGGTGCCTTAAATAACAGTAGGGGTGCAGGAAAGGGATGGGTGATACAGACAGGGAAAATGACAAACCGTCATCCTGTGTTGCCCAGCTCAGTAAGTACTAAAATAATGAATCCAATGTATGACACTCAGATAAGTATAATTATATCATGCAATTCCTCATCACAGGAAACCCCCAGTCATAACCCCTCAAAAATGAAAGGGGAGAATATGTCCCAAATAATTTGTGGAATGATAAGAGATAAAGAAAGTAATTTAAAAGGAGTTCCTAAACAGAGCGTCCCAGCTCAAGTCACAGATTCCATAGGGAATGAAAGTAGTGCTTTCCAGGCATGGGGATCCACACAGGAGAAAAGTATCTCTAATATCACGAATTACCTCAGCACCCCACAAGGTTAGTGCCTATCTGCACCCAATGTCCCTCAGACTACAAGCAATGCAAGTCTAAAGTGTACATAGTGCTACCCATAAAGTGTCAAAGAAAAAAGTGACTAACTTCTACGTGCTCTCACGCCATTGTCAGGGGCAAGTGACCGAGCAAAAAAAAAAAATACCCTAACCATTAAAAAGGCATGTGTACTAGACCCAACCAACTGCAAGGGTCAAAGCATCCATACAACAATAAGCTGAGGAGGCGGAGAGAGGTAGAGAGACCACAAAGGGTTGAACGGGATTTACCCATTGTAAACTGCTATTGAATTTGTTGGCGCTATATAATAATAACAGAGAATGGACCCTCCCATTCACGTCCACAATCCGCACTGAGGCAGGCCAATTATGGAAATCAGCCTGCAATTATCCCACCCAGATTATGTCTAGGCAATCCCTAGTGAACAAGTCCGCCCATCTGCTCGCATGTATGTAGAGTTGCATAATGCAAGACCCACAAACGTGGGAGGTACTAGAGTCGCGTCTATCTGAGGTCGGCAATATAGGGGCCAAGCGGAATGGGAGACATTCATCTCCTAAACATTGCGTGCAGTATTTCCAGGCCTCGTTAAATAAATTGATAGGTAGACATGGCTGCATTGCAACAAGAGTCAGCATGTTCTCTTCATTGCCCAAACTCACGCATACAGGCAGCACAATAACTACTCCTGTTCCGCGATTAAACACGTCTGTTTAATGTATGTCTAGTGAAGAGAGAAAAATAGCCGTGAAATCCCGGGGACACTCTGCCTGGTCTCTCTGTGTATACAGTTATTGCTTTGCTATCTCTGGAGAATTTATCCCTACTCCCCATCTTTTTTAGGACATCGCCAGGGCCTGCCTTAGAGGATCTGGAATGGCTGAACTAAAAAAACCTATAACAACTTATGTCCCAAAAATTACTTCCTGCACCCGCACCACATTTCTCCCAGATCTCATCCCAGTGTGTAAAACAAGGGTTTATGTACGGCTCCTATGTGCATATGATGTACTAAAAGCCCTACCAAAATCTGCTTCCATTAAAGTATCCTAAAATTCTATTTCAAATTTGCTATTGTGACGTGAAAGGGTTACTCCAATCACCACAACCACCTCAGTGATTTGAAGTGGTGATGCTGGTAGGAGTCAGTATGTGCAATTTGTCTGGTTGAAACACTGCAAATCTATAGTTATTTTTAATTGTGTGCTAGGGGCTAGTTCAGTGGCAAATCCAAGGGGGGGGGCCTGCCCTGCTGTGTGCCTTCATGGACCGGAGACCAGAGATCTCCTTCACTGGCCTGCTGGCACTCAAATGTGGCAGCCAGCAGGAAAAGAAGAGGACACGGGAGCTGTAGCTCCGCTGTATTCTCTTCTCACGAGCTTGGAGCGTTACTGCGGTTACCATGGCAACGCTCAGATCTTGCGGACCACTTAGGCAAAGGTAAAAAGGGAGGGGGAATATAAGGTTTTTAAAATAATTTTTTAATTAAAAAATAATAATTTATACATACATATTTATAAGTTTATTTTAAATGATATTATATATTTGTCCCCTCCCACACAATACAGTCCTACACACACACACACACCTTCACTCCTCACACACATTGCACCTTATACCCACACTGCTCCCTTCACACACATACATTGCTCTCCTCACACACACACTGCACCCCACCCTACTCACTGCACTCTTCACACACTCCTTCACTCCTCACACACTTATAATGCTCCCCTCCTACACTGCACTCCTCACACACACACAATGCCCCCATCACACACACACACACGCACGCACACTACTGGCCATCCCTTACTACAGGACTTATTCCTGCAGATCCCTGGTAAGTTGTCAAACTGTTCTTAAACTGTTTGACTAGTTAATCTGGGAGGTCTCCACGGCACTCCTGACACCATAGCCACTACAGAGGGGTGTAGTGGTTATTGTACTTGGATTGTTCCTTTAAATAATCTACCAGTGCCCCTCCCGAGATTAGGTTCTGGATCAGCCCTTGGGCTAGTTACTCCCCTTGTACATCCCAAAACTCTCTACTGGGCTGCCTAACGTCAATTCTGTGCATATTTTATGTCTGTCAGCACGCACAAGCAATAGGTGTAATTATATCCCCCCCTTGCAGGCAGAGCACCTCTCACTGCACTCTCCCCCACCTTCCTCCATTGCTTCTTTTTTTTTTTTTTAGTTTTTATAAGTTAAAACTACCACCCTCCCACAGCACTCCCCTTGGATCCTCAAATTGCATGATACTGCTGTGGGACGGCACAATTGTCCAATCACGGATTGCTGTATGCCAAGCCTGTGATTGGAGTGCTCGAGGACCCTGTAATGATAGATGGAGGAGGGAGATCAGTTTCAGGAGCTTTGTCCAGGCGCTGGTTTGCAGGTTTTTTGTTTTTTTTTAACTATTAGGGGGAGGCAGGGGGGTCGTATAGTCACTCCATCTTGGATATTGTCACCCAATTCGGGATATAGTCACCCAGTCCCGGATATAGTCAAATAGTCACCCCCCACACCCTCTTAGTGGTCCTTTCCCCTTCCTCCCCCCAGTGGTCCTTATCCCCCTTTGGTGATCATACCTCTCTCCCACCCCCCCCCCCCCTCCATTGGTGGTCCTCCCTCCCTTTTGTGCCTGCTACCTATGTAGCGTGGCCGGGCGGCGGGGATCGCATTAAGGAACTTCTGTTTCCTGTACCCGGCCGGAGGCCTGGAGGGAAGCGCTCACTGAGTGAGCACTTCCTGTCATTCCGCTGGCGGCCAGGTACAGGAAACAGAAGTTATATAGTCAACCAGTCCTGGATATTGTCACCCAGTGCGCTATAGAGTCACCCAGTCCTGGACATAGTCATATAGTCACCCAGTCCTGCACATAATCATAGTCACCCAGTCCTGGACATAGTCACCCAGTCCTGGATATAATCATAGTCACCCAGTCCTGGACATAGTCATAGTCACCTAGTCTTGGATATAGTCATAGTCACCCAGTCCTGGGCATAGTCATATAGTCACCCAGTCCTGGATATAATCATAGTCACCCAGTCCTGGATATAATCATAGTCACCCAGTCCTGGACATAGTCATAGAGTCACCCAGTCCTGGATATAATCATAGTCACCCAGTCCTGGGCATAGTCATATAGTCACCCAGTCCTGCACATAATCATAGTCCTCCAGTCCTGGGCATAGTCATATAGTCACCCAGTCCGGGACATAGTCATATAATCACCCAGTCCTGGATATAATCATAGTCACCCAGTCCTGGGCATAGTCATATAGTCACCCAGTCCTGCACATAATCATAGTCACCCAGTCCTGGACATAATCATATAGTCACCCAGTAGGATATTGCTCTCCTTGCTCTCAGCTGTAGGTGCACTAGGTAGTTGTGATGTGATGTGACTTGTGACAGTCGATGTAAGTCCCCTGCAGTAATGAGTGTCACTTAATGTTTTGTTCAGGGGAGACTGTAACTCGATCCCAAGACATAAAGCTCTTGGTAAGCTTTGTGTCATACCTTGTAATTGTACACTGCAGAATAGCTGTGCTGTCTCATACAGCAGACGGAACGTGTCCTTGTATATTCAATGTTACCATGGTGCGAATTCGGCAAACACAGAATTATTTATCACATTCTGCTATGACTGCGCTTTTCACATCAGCTCTTTTTAGTAGCAAGGAACGTGGACTTAGCTTTACAAAAGGTGATGTTTAAAGCTGAACGGAGTGTACAGGAATGAAGGCTCTGAGTATTACATCCAGTGATACCTTTCATCTTCAAACCCATGGAGATTGTCTGTCCTGCTTACATACCTCCCAAATGTCCCTATTTAGGAAGAATAGTCCCTATTTTAGACCCAAATCCCCCTTGCCTCTTTTCTAGGAGTTCCATGTTGTTGTTGAGATGTACTGGATACCGCACTCACAATATAACCCAGGTGCTCTGAAGCCAGGGTTGTCCCTTTTAAGATATGGAGAATAAATAACGGTATAGACACTCCGGGATAACAAAAAGAGCAGCTTTATTGGGGCAAAAACAGCAAGCTTGATGAAGACGAAAGTCGAAACGTTGCTGCTTTTGCCCCAATAATGCTGCTATCTGTTATGCGGGAGTTCCTGAACCGTTATTTATTCTCAATATTGTTGGTGTGTCTGAGTTTATAACAGAGCTCCACAGCAATAATACTCCCAGTAATGTGTCTGAGAGTATAACAGAGCTCCACAGCAATAATACTCCCAGTAATGCATCTGAGTTTATAACAGAGCTCCACAGCAATAATACTCCCAGTAATGTGTCTGAGTGTATAACAGAGCTCCACAGCAATAATACTCCCAGTAATGCATCTGAGTTTATAACAGAGCTCCACAGCAATAATACTCCCAGTAATGTGTCTGAGTGTATAACAGAGCTCCACAGCAATAATACTCCCAGTAATGTGTCAGAATGTATAACAGAGCTCCACAGCAATAATACTCCCAGTAATCGGTCATTAAACTACAATAAATATGTTTAGAAATCAGTCTGTGTAAATAAGATACATTATTCTTTTAAATTACATTTTAGTTCTATAAATTATTAGTAAGTCACCTAGAACCCCTGGCCACAGCCCTAAAATGAAAGTGCCTCAATGTTAGAATTGTGGTATGCTTTCGTATGCTTGCTTATACTCTACAATGTAGTTGCTGATATAATTCTATAAGGACAGGGCCTTTGCATGCTGATGTTGTACAGGGCAGCGGATGTCCTTGCTCTGAGCTGTGCTGTGTCAATAAAGAGATGATGTTTAACTGCATACTACAATCCTTGTACACAGAGAGCTCTAAAGCAACACATATCACTCATTAAAGGAATATGCACGTTTCTGGGCTTAGTTATTTGTACATTTAAATAGTTAACACCTACATACATACAATGTAAACACAATGGATGGAGCTATTCAAAACGTTCTTCTTCTCAATATAATGCTGCAGAAACAGAAAAGTGCATACAATAGTGCAGACAATTTACAATAAATGTAAAAGTAGTATTTGCAAGGAAACACTCACAAAATCAGAGCCAATTTGAAACCTGGCTCTGGTATAGATGGCTTCAGGATCTATTCCAGGGTGATCCTAGCCCTTCTGTAGCTGATGGTGCTGTTTCCAGATGAATGGAGAAGAGTCCAAAAGGTGGAATAAATGAACAAATTTATTGAACAAAATTGATATAACTAAAACATAAAAACCATCAAGGATAAAATAATAAGTGAGCCAAAACGCGTTTCGCCTATTGTGGCTTCCTCAGTCAGCTCTCACAACCACTGTCCAGACAATATTCTTTTATACCTCTTTAGTCTATTGAAATTCGCAGCTAAATTCCCTTTGGAACGCAAACATGCGTTCCACACCTTCATTACCATATTCCCAACCTCGTGGATGCGGTGACATCACTTCCGGGTTCCGTTCCAAGTGGGGACGTGTATTTCCGGTCACGTGAATATGATATCGTCACTTCCGGGTTCCGTTCTAAGTGGAACGCGGAATGCGTTCCACTTCAAATGTTGTCTGTCTTTTCCTACTCTCATATATAAATGGAACGCAAAATATGCGTTCCAGGTCTTCTTTTCGTCCCAGACACATTTCTGCATATTCTTATGTATACATGGAACGCAGAATATGCGTTCTAAGACTCCTCCTCGTCCCACAAGAGTGTCTCACAAAGGTGAAAAAAAAAAAAAACATAGTCTTAATATTCATATCAAACATAGTTATATGAGATCTCCCTTTTCTTTTTCTCTTTTTTCCTCCTTTATTTCTCCAAAAACATGTCAAATATTATTTAAAAAAAAAAAAAAAAATCATACACCCAATGTTTGTTACATATCATATATTCAATGTGCATATTAAGTGCCAATATTTAAAGTGATAGTGCTGATTATATAAAATAAGTAAATTACTTCATTCCATATAAAGTGACCATGCATGTGTTGTTATAGTATATGTACAAATAGGTAAATAAATTGATATCTTAAAAGAACCAGGAATATAGTCAGATAATCAATTATCCCTCCTTCCCCTTCTTTCGATAGTATATAGGTTAAAATTCTAAAGGATATCAATTGAAATTTTAATAAATAGTTATAAAATAATTAGAATAATTAAAATTAAAAATATAATAATATAAATGTTTATATCTTTTTATAGGAAATGACATAGCTCAAAATCTTGATTGAGCCCATATGGAATCAATGTTTTAAAATTGTAGATGCATTTCATCTCTTCTTCCCCTATTTTTCTATTAAAATCTCCCCCTCTCCAATCTCTATTTACCGCTTTGATTGCACAAAAAAACATATCTCTCGGATCTTTATTATGGTGAATTTTAAAATGATTTGAAACGCTATGTGTTTCTAATCCTTTTTTTATATTCCTAACATGTTCCTCAACCCTTATGTGTACATTTCTAATTGTTCTTCCCACATATATAAGATTGCAGGGACATTTCAAAATATAGATAACATTTTTAGAGAAACATGTTAATTGATTTCTTATTGTGAATATTTTATCTTTCTGATATTGAAAGGAGGTAGTATGTCTTTTCTTTTGGTTTGTTTCCCTACATGCTAGACACAAACCACATCCATAAAAGCCCTTATTTTTATTTAAAAAATGTTCAGTTTGTTTAGTGGTAAAACTACTTTTAACGACTCTTTGCTTTAAATTTTTACACCCTCTATATACTACCATTGGTTTGGGAGGTAAGATCTGTTTTAAAATTGGATCTTCCTGTAAAATAGGCCAATATTTATGGATAATTTTCTTTATCTTTATATTGTTCCCACTATAATTGCATATGAAGGGAATTTTTGGTTCACTATTGTTCCTCAAATTTCTTTTCTTTTTGGATGTGTTCCCTTTATATTCAATAAGTTCTTTTCTCTTCATTAATTTTACATCTTCCATACAGGTAGTTAAATCTATGGGATTATATCCTTTTTCTATAAATTGTTCTTTTATTCTTTTTGCTTGTATTGTATAGTCACTATCTTGGGTGCAATTACGTCTTATTCTTAAAAATTGACTCTTAGGGGCGTTGTCTAACCAAGGGGTATAATGACAACTTGTCTTTTCAATATAGCTGTTGGCATCTACTTCTTTAAAATGATTCCTTGTATGTAATTTTGATTCTACTATAAAAATTTCTAAATCTAAAAAATCAATATGGTTATTACTATATGTAGAGGTTAAAATGATTCCCCACTCATTATGGTTTAAATCCTCTAAAAACTTATTAAGCTGTGTTTCACCATCTTTCCAAATGAAAAAGATATCATCGATATAACGGCGATAGGACACCAAGCTCGCGAATTGTGCATTATGTGCAATCACTGTTTCCTCCCAGTATGCCATGAATAAATTAGCATAGCTTGGTGCGAACTTGGTGCCCATCGCCGTTCCGGTGATTTGTAGAAAAAAACACCTACATACATGTTTACCATACAGTACTGCTTGGTTACTATGTCCAGGACTGGGTGACTATATGACTATGTCCAGGACTGGGTGACTATATAGCGCACTGGGTGATTAGTGGGAATAACAAAGGTTAAACCAAACAAATGCAGAGAGTCAGTGCCATAATCACCGTGGCAGAGAGTCAGTGCCATAATCACCGTGGCAGAGAGTCAGTGCCCTAATCAGCATGGCAGAGAGTCAGTGCCCTAATCAGCATGGCAGAGAGTCAGTGCCCTAATCAGCGTTGCAGAGAGTCAGTGTCCTATTCAGCGTGGCAGAGTCAGTGCCCTAATCAGCGTGGCAGAGAGTCAGTCTGCTAATCAGCGTGGCATAGAGTCGGTGCCCTAAACAGCATGGCAGAGAGTCAGTGTCCTAATCAGCATGGCAGAGAGTCAGTGCCCTAATCAGCGTGGCAGAGAGTCAGTCTGCTAATCAGCATGGCAGAGAGTCAGTCTGCTAATCAGCATGGCAGAGAGTAGGTGCCCTAATCAGCATTGCAGAGAGTCAGTCTGCTAATCAGCATGGCAGAGAGTAGGTGCCCTAATCAGCATTGCAGAGAGTCAGTCTGCTAATCAGCATGGCAGAGAGTAGGTGCCCTAATCAGCGTGGCAGAGTCATTCTGCTAATCAGCGTGGCAGAGAGTCAGTGCCCTAATCAGCATGGCAGAGAGTAGGTGCCCTAATCAGCATGGCAGAGAGTCAGTCTGCTAATCAGCGTGGCAGAGAATCCAAATGGCTAAATTGAGGTTAAACTAGCAGGGGGTTAGAAGGATTTTGGTTTACTTTAGGGACTGTCCCTCCTAAATAGGGAAACTTGGGAGGTATGACACTGGATCTACTTTAATAACTTAGCTGCAGAGCCGAGTAAAGCCCTGACCCTGAAACCTGAGTGAGTGACCTCGAGCTTTCAATACATTCATACCAGCCCGGGTTCAAATCATTATTATGTTATTATAATTCACAGGGTTAACCACATCCCATGGAACTACAGGAAATATTTCATGGGGATGATGCCATCTGTGGATTGAAATGTTAGATACCATAACCTGCCTGTTAAAAAGGCACAGGGATTCTGTAATATATTCAGATATTTGTGATTTCTACCATTTACTTGCATTGTCTGAGGCTGAACTAAAAATGTAATGAAACAAAGAATGTGGATTTCTCCCATTTACCATTTTCTTGTAACTGGTCACTTGGCTAGCAGTCCTGTAATCAGTGCTGGGTCTATGCCACCACTATGGTTTGCCCTGGTATAGTCATTCCTCCCCAATTCAATCAAACCTGCAACCAAAAAGGCTGTTTTTCCGCTGAATCAGGAATTGTAAATACATGGCCCGGGAAATTCAAATGTTAGGCCAGAGAAGTTGAACTCGAGAAATAGATAAGTGTGCTCTGGTCTAAAATGTGCATGCAGGTCTCTCATCACTTCACGTTTTAGTGCATAAACCCCATTGTTTTACTCGACAGAATGAAAAAAGACTCTGAATTGCTTAGAAGAATCAAATAAGCTTTATGTTTTATCTCCTCCCTTTGTCTGACAGTGAAAGGGTTAAGCTTGGCAGTGAGTTTGGTAACTAGGGAAACTGATTCTTATTTTAGGAGCTTGTAATTAGCCCTCTGCCTGTTTGTGGGAAATAATGTCATGTTAGCGCAGCTACGTTACTTAATACGCTTCTTGGTGACAAATGAAATGGATTCCTTATAATGTGAGGTTATCATTTACCTCTTTTCATGGCTACACAGCTTACAGCATTGCTTATCGTTTCTCTTAGTAAATATCAATAATGCATTGCTGATTCTTATAAAGTAACCTGTGTTTACGGAACACCCTGAACTTCTCACAACTTGGGTTTGAAGCGCATGATTTAGTTCAGAAATGCTTAAGACGTGATAAAGAGAAGATCTCCTGAAAGCTTGTCTATCCAACATTCTGTTAGTTCCATATAAAATGGTATTACAATTATCTGTTATTTTACACACACACACATATATATATATATATATATATTTGTGTTCGGGGCAAATAGCCTTATATGGAGTAAGGTTCCAGCATAAGCGTAGGATAGTATAAAGGAGCAAGTCGGTTGTGGTGTGCCGAGCCCGACGATACGGTAGGCCTGTAAATAAAGAGGGCCCACCAAGGAGTAAGTAAGTAAAGTAAATGGAAAGAAAAGAGAAAGTGTTGAAATGTGGAGTGGGTGGGAGGGTCATTCTGATGCTGACCTCAAGCGATATGAGTCAGGTAAGGGGTGTCCCTTATATAGGGGAGTGAATTAATTTAAGCCCCTCCCACAAATACAGGCCAAACGGCCTTAAAACTTGTGTTCGGGGCAAATAAAATTTTTTAAAGGTTCTCTCTTTTTTTTTTTTTTTTACAATTTGTAAAGACTCCTGTCCCAATACAAAACCCCCGCCCCCTTCTACAAAATCCCTGCAGCCCCACACACACATTTACAGGCAGTCACACACTCAGTTACAGACAGTCACACACTCAGTTACAGGCAGACAGTCACATACAGTCACAGGCAGACAGTCACACATACACATTTCCTCCGTGCGGCCAGTTTATCAGCTGTTTGCTTGTGTGAGCTGTACTGGCCGCACGGCACCCTAACTACCATGGGACACTGTGCGGCCACAGCTCACACAGCCCCCTCCAGCCAGGGCCAGTGCAAGGATTTTTGCCGCCCTAGGCAAAAGTAAAGTTTGCCGCCCCCCCGACATCACAATGCCCCACCCATATGATTTGCCATGTTAACTAACGCCAGTGCTGCAGTGCCGCCGTGTTTACATTAAAAGGCCTGCAAGGACAGGCTATAGACACCAGAACCACTACATTAAGCTGAAGTGGTTCTGGGGACTATAGTGTTTCTTTAATATGAGGTAAATTAGAGCTTAGTGCCACAAATAATATACTAGATTGCTTACTTACAACCAGATGAGGATGATGATGGGCTCTAGCTGCAGTCTGGCTCCACTGGTCTGGTGCAGAACAGGCTCTCTGGAGGCGGTTTGTAACTGTGGTCACAAAAATCAATGTTCTGGGAGAACGGGAAGCAGCTCCATTTTTTTGGGGCCCTTTACACAGCTCAAGGTCTGGGTCCCGGGGTCCACCTTCATATTCCACCAATGAGTTTGTTCACAGGGGGTGGAGTGTGTATGGGATGTCCTGATATGTGTGTAAGGAATGCATTGTGTGAATCTGTGTTTGTATGTGTAAGGGCTGCAAGGTGTGTTTTCTGTGTATGTACGGTATGCAGTGTGTGCGTCTGTAAGGGGTGCATTGAGTGTGTGTAAGGAATGCATTGTGTGTTTCTGTGTGTGTAAGGGATGCATTGTGTGT
>OW240923.1:2777466-2813169 GCA_933207985.1 Pelobates cultripes | reverse complement strand
GCATCACGGGATACCGTAACACTGACGCCCAGAGCATCACGGGATACCGTAACACTGACACCCAGAGCATCACGGGATACCGTAACACTGACACCCAGTGCATCACGGGATACCGTAACACTGACACCCAGTGCATCACGGGATACCGTAACACTGACACCCAGTGCATCACGGGATACCGTAACACTGACACCCAGTGCATCACGGGATACCGTAACACTGACACCCAGTGTGTAACGGATCACCTGGCACCCCGATTGGGTACCTCCATTGAAGGATGCTCCTAGCGCTTCCTGAGGACTCCAAGCACTGCAGCAGACACCACAACCACCGAACCGGAGACGCATATGAATGCTCTCAAGCATATGAATTTTGTATACAGCCGAATAGGAAAAACCATGCAAATAGGTTTACACTCCTAGCAGTCAAACTGGAACAGCATACAATAAATCCTCCCCCAATAATGAGACGACACTTCTCTTTGAGGGTTAAGCAGGAACTGACTGTACTGGCACATACAGTCTCTTTTATTCCCAATCCACAAACTTAGTACTGCCCACAGGGTTTTACAGAACAACCAATCAATCTGTACAATACACACAGACACTCCCACACAAAATCCTCCCCTCTGTCTGTGACAAAATTACCTTACACAATGGGTAATCTAATTATCACAAACAGAGAAATACAGTTTCATAAAACACATCACAGGGACCCCAAAACATGCAATAACCCCATATATCCTTGGAACCGGGGGATCTGGGTGAACCACCTATCCAAAATTCCCCCAGATCCGTTCAGTACTTTGGAAGATACAGTTTAATGCAGATTCTGCAGAACATATACAGGCTAAATGAAAAACAATCACTGTATAATGTGTCCCCTGCTGTATAGTCCAAAATCACTGCACGATGTCTCTGTGCACCAAATACTGGCGAGATGGCACCGTGTTGAAAAGTCCAAACAGTGTCTGTGAGTTAAAATGGCCGCCATCCATTGTTCTCACCATGTGCTTCTGATACAGGAAATGGTGGCCACCCAGTGACTCCACAGTATGTCCCCAGATGGTTCTTAAAGGGCCAGCAGCAGCACAACACAAATCCATTATGCCCAAATCATGTCTTTAAAGGGCAATACATCCCAGGGGCCATAGTCACATGGCAGGAGGCTAGCAATCAGTCTTCTCCAATGCCCAGTGGCGAGGTCGGTTTCGCCACATTTCTCCCCCTTCCCAAAAAGACTAACAAGGTATCTGACCTCCTGTCGGTCAGTGCCTTGGTTAATCCAGCAACCCACCCACAAAACAAAATCCGCAGTATAACCCACCCACGAAAATTGGTTACTACACCTGGAGTAGTGGGTCACTTGTCCAGGTCCAGGAGCTCCACCTTGGCTCTGGGGGGTACTAGCACTCTGGATCGATGGGTTGCTGGGTGGGCAGAGACCAGCGGTACTCTGCCCTAGTGCCTGCGCTACCACGGGAGTAGCCTGGTTGGAGCCCAGGTGAGGGAATGGCGTAGTAGGATCCTCCCGCTGGACCTGGTGTTGCTGCTGGAGGGGCAGACAGGCTGTCTCCCCTTTGGATATAGAGCCCTGCTGCTGGGGGACTGGACCGACCGTCCCTACCCCCTGTGGTTTGGGCACAGAGACCACGGTCCCATCTGCACCGGTGTGGGGCTTATCTCCTCTTGGTGGGCTAGGCTGCCGCTGGGGAGGGGGAACGAGACTCTCCCTTCCCGGTAGAATTCTCTGCCGCTGTGGAGCAGGACCGACTGTCTACAGATTAGACAACAACCAAATCTCCAAAAAGTAGAACGTGAAACAAATGCATAGCAACTATTACACTGAACTAAGTCTGCCATTCCAATGAGGACAATAATTTAACTCAAACTAATCTTAACTTTTTTCTTTATCCTCCTGAATACCTCAGATTACCTCCAGTTTCTCTCCAGAATATCTCCAACTACACACTTAGAAGCAACACTTAGATGAAGCAGCCAGGCTAATGACAACAAGCCTTATATAACTCCTAAAATCACCACCCAGTAGGAATGTTTAACACCTGGGTAGGCCTCTGCTTATTTGCAAACAATAGTTAATTAACCAGCAATCAATAGCAAGTAACTAGCTTAATCAAATCAAATGCCTTATAATTATAAACCGGAATTCAAACCTTGTGCAATCAGTAACCTTTTTCTTACTGATGAATCTTCCCTGTAACAGTAGAAAAGAAAGCTCTTGGCACAACTCTTAGACAGTTGAAGCTTCTGTAAAACTCTCCAGAATATCTCCAACTACACACTTAGAAACAGCACTCAGGTGAATCAACCAAGCTATATATAATACTGACACACAGTGCATCATGGGATACTATAATACTGACACACAGTGCATCATGGGATACTATAATACTGACACACAGTGCATCATGGGATACTATAATACAGTTCCCCATGTATTCCCCTACTGTACAACCCCATGTAAAGTCAGTAAGGAAACCCCTTGCATTGGGAACCACACAAATACTGGAGCTTGTGAATAAAACCACAGTTGACTCCCAGCCTATGTGTCGTCTAGTTCTTGGGAAGGAACGATCTGTATAACGGTACCGGGATTATTGTATGCTGTACTTGTTCTATCGGGATTATTATATGCTGCTCCTGTCTACCAGCGGAAATACTGTGGATTATACTACCTCTCCACTACAATTGGTGGCAAGCGACGGTATTTCAAACACACAGCAAATCAGCGTTCAGCAGTAATCACACGAATAAAGAAGAGAAGTAGCAGTTCAACGGAACAAACCTTTCAGAGAAAACCAGTTGTAACGGACCGTTTTATACACAAGAGGTTAAAAACCGTTTAGGCGATATTCCCATTTCCAGATGCACCGACAGCTACTGTAAGCACCAATCTCCCAAACTGCAAACTACACGAATACTGGAAACAGCCGAACAGGAAAAGCCTACAATCAGCTTACACTCCTGGCAATCAGCATACAATCCAATTCCCCCAATAACGAGACGACACTTCGTTTTGAGGTCAAGCAGAACTGGTTTACTGGGCTAACTGCCCGGCTTTTATGCAGGTCTCCCACCTGGTGGACACTCCCCTAGGGGACCAGATGGGAAACTGGGAAACATATTGGACATTAACCAATCACAAGCTTACAATGTATCACAATCCCTCCTCTCTGTCCTGGAGATAATTGGGAAGTAATCAAATTATCTCCAAGGACAGAGGCAAAACTCCATTAACCACATGGTTACAATAAAACACTAAAATAAAATACATAATGTTACATTTGTCACATAAAATATATACATTCTACATATCCCCAGATAGCTTATATCTGAGCGCACATTACTACCGAATGGCGCTCACATCACATACAGTTCAATCGCCATGGAGCCAAAGTCTTTCCCATAGTCTTTCGTTACACGAATAGGCTCCATGGCTTAGCTATCTGGGGTGATGCTGTTCATACGGTCAAACTACCGAATGCAGAGGTAAGGAGGCTGGCGGCTCAGCGGTGTTCGCGCAATTAAGTGTCCGTTTCCAGTTCCATAGTTTGGGCGCTGAACACCGCTGGCCGTTCAGGAGTTACAATGGCCGCTGCCACGTGTTCGACAAACGAACAAAGGCCACCCAGCGTTCATCAATTAAGCTGCGGTTAACCGCAGCTTTTGGGCCGTCAATTGACGGCACACTCCATTTCCCAGGTGGTCCATCGTTTGTTACTTTGTTCGGTAGATTGAATTTACTGAACACCCCGGCAGAAAGGCACAAATAAACCTTTCAGCAGGTAACATAACCGGTTTTAACTGCAGGGCCATAGTCTAAAGGGAGCAGGCGAGCAACCGGGCTTCTCCAGTGCACAGTGGCGAGGTTGGTTCCGCCACACCAGTGTTCGGTAAATATGTCAAAATATATGAACGCATGGTGAATGGAGTAGAACTATGCAACATTGAAATGGGCTACACTGAAAGAATTATTGCAAGCAAGGGGAAAAAGCACCAGCAATAAAACCAAAGCGACACTTGTGGCAGAACTCATGGAGTATACTGCTTGTAGCGGAGAGGTAGTATGATCCACAGTATCTCCGCTGGGTAACAGGAATAGCATAAAATAATCCAAGGAAATAAACACAGCATACAATAATCCGGGTGGCGTTGTAAGAATCCTTCCCTCCCAAGAACTAGACGACACATAGGCTGGGAGTCAACTGAGGTTTTATTCACAGGGCACTGTATTGATGGGATTCCCCATGCAAGGGGTTTCCCTTCTGACATTCCAGGGGTGGTACAGTAGGGGACTACATGAGGAACTGAACAACACAGACATTTCTCCCACCATGCACTGCTGCATGAGAGGGATACTCCTACTAGAATATACAGCTAGGTGGAATATCCCTCCGTGCAGCAGAACTTACATTTTACAATAAAATACATAACTTCTATAATATTCCCTTTATTTAAACAAATTGATGTTCGGTAGATAGCTGGGGTCTGAGCGCACAATTCGTGAGAATACCGCTCAGATCCCAGCCTAACTTACCGAACGCCGCACGAAAACACACATTATTCTCAAATCACCTTTAAAGTACCGATTGGTATTAGGGGAACAAACTGCCGAACGGCCTGGAAGTCCAGCAGTGTTCGCGCCGTCGAGTAGCCGATTTTAGTTCCAGGCGCTTGACGACCAAACACCGCTGGGCTAACAAAGGAACCAAGATGGCCGACCGCTGCGTGGTCGGTAGCGAACGACGGCCACCTAGGGAAACCTTTAACTACCGATTGCAACAATGTTGCAATCGGTTAATGGCCGCCACACAATCTCCTGTGTGTGGTCGTCCATTCGGTAGTTTATTCGTTTCCTACAGTAGGAATCCTGGTGTTTTCATGCCGCCAGCATACGAATGCCCTCATTTGCTTGAAATGAAAATACAGCAATATGCTTGGTTCTCACAGCTTAACAAAAGGGATATAAACCTATTCCTATAGTGATTGTCTTAAGTGGCTAGTTTTGCCACACTGCTATAGGGTAGTTATAGTGATATATGGTATTACAGGGGTAATATAATACTAACAATGGGTATCACAGGGGTAAGTATAATACTGATGTATGGTAATTATAGGGTATTACTGGGGTAAGTATAATACTGATACATGTTAATTATAGGCTATTACGGGGGTAATTTAATACTTACAATGGGTATCACAGGGGTAATGTAATACTGATACATGGTAATTATAGGGTATTACTAGGGTAATATAATACTGATACATGGTTGTGACGGTAGTGAACTGTATCACCATCCAGTATTCCCTTTTTCACAGTAGCAGAATAATAACAATAATCCACAGAAATAAATATCGCTGGTATCGCCAAATAATCCACACATGAGCCAAAGCTTAATGCTGGAACAAGACTGATTTTACTGGAAGCAACAGGCATTCGATTTATACAGTACAAGCTCCTCCTCTGGGCCAGGCTAGATAATTGAGTTTCAGCAACATACTAAACTCAATTATCTGCTGGCCAGAAACATTACAATTTTCAACATTTTTAGAAAAATACTTTCTGCATAACATAGAAATATATAAACCACATCCCTGGGTAGCTGAGGATACTGGGAGTCACATATCCAGATGTCACGAAAATCAGTTCGGTAGATTCCGTGTCGCATCGTGTGGAAGTTTGACCGGCTCACTATGTGGTGGTATCCGATTTAGAGTTCCATGAAATCAGTAGCAATATCCGGTCTCCGTTCGCGCAGAATTACACGAAAACTACCATAGATAGGTTGCAGCTGGTTACATGAGAGTGCTCCCCTCGTTCGGTAGATTAAAACCCCCGAACGCTGGTTTGATACTATGAGTGGAAATAGGTCAGACGGGACTTCCATAATGACCGGACGTTCGTGTGATTGCCATGCCGTAAACAGTTCCAGGCCATCCACGAGTAAGTCCCGCTGGCCGCATTCGGGAGATTTAAGATGGCCGCCATCCTTTGTTCTCGCCACGTGTTCGTATGCTGAATGGCTGCTGTGGCGGAACCAGCCTCGCCACTGGGCATTGGAGAAGACTGATTGCCGGCCTCCTGCCCTGTGACTATGGCCCCATGTTGAAAGGATGGATTTTCGGTACTTTCCCTACGTGAGCAGTGTTACCCAGATAGCTATGTCATGGAGCCCATTCGTATAATGAAAGAATATGGAAAGACTTTGGCTCCATGGCAATTGAACTGTATGTGTGTGCTCTGAGCGCCATTCAGTAATAATGTGTGCTCAGATCTGAGCTATCTGGGGATATGTTGAATGTACTTGTTTTGTGCAATGGCTGCACAGTTATATGTTTTTATGTGTTTTATTGTCTTTTGCTGCCATGTGTTCAATGGAGTTTTGCCTCTGTCCTTGGAGATAATTGGATTACTTTCCAATTATCTCCAGGATAGAAGACTCTGTGGAACTGGTTTTGGGCAGAAAAGCCATGCTTCCTTTGGTCACAAAGGACTTCGATCTGGCGTTTGAACCAATGGACCAAATTGGATGATTTTGACATATGTTTGTATTTGGAGTATGCTGATTCTGAAAATTTAAGTTTTTTATGTGTATGTGATGCATACTTTTCAAGTTATGAATAATGTGGAAAAACTGTATTTTTCCTGCTGGTGATAATTATGTTAACCCATTGTGTGCCATAATTAGATCACAAGCAGAGGGGAGGATTTTGTGTATAATTGCTGGCAGTGTTTTCTGTAATGTACGTGTGTTATTGGTTGTTCTGTAAAACCCTGTGGGCAGTACTAAGTTTGTGGATTGGGAATAAAAGAGGCTGTATGTGCCAGTACAGTCAGTTCCTGCTTAACCCTCAAAGTGAAGTGTCATCTCATTGTTGGGGAAGGATTTATTGTATGCTGTTCCAGTTTGACTGCTAGGAGTCTAAACCCATCCGTATGGTTTTAGCCTATTCAGCTGTTTATAGCATTCATATGCTTGAGAGAAGGTATACGCTTCTCCAGTTCGGTGATTGTTGTGTCTGCTGCAGTGCTTGGAGTCCTCAGGAAACGCTAGGAGCATCCTTTAACGGAGGTACCCAGTCGGGGTGCCAGGTGATCCGTTACAGCAGCCACCTAGGAGCACTCAATTAAGTTGCGGTTTTCCGTGTGATTACTCGGTGTTCCAAATTCTGATTGTTACTCAGGGTGGTCTCCGTTCGGTAGAACGAATACATTTCCCGAACACATTAAAACGAAACGTTCAAAGGTAGTTAAAGAGCAGGGAGAGGACACAATTGAATGAACACAGGTGAATACAGGGAAATCCTTTACAATGGTAATTATAGGATATTAAGGGGGTAATATACTTACATATGGGTATCACAGAGGTAATATAATACTTACAATGGGTATCACAGGGGTAATAATATACTAACAATGGGTATCAGTTGATACATAGACAGCTATTATAATAGATCCAGGAATTATATTGGCAATCCATTTCTGTAATCTGCAATTTTGGTAGTTATAGTCCTTATTTGTCACTATTCACTGTGTAACCCAGGTGCTCCCCATGTAGATCTGTTCCCCCAACCTGTAGCCAGAATCCCCACTTTCCAAGGGTTACAAGGGTTTTTACAAATTAAGAGGAGGGCGTTTCCAAGAACTGTAAAACAGAAAATGAAATGCCCGTCACATATATGGCTGTTTGTGTTCTAGGCGACAGCGATGTCCGTGGATTGCCAGGGACAACTTGCCGTGCTGTCAGGGTGAGTGTCTTGTTATTGGTTTCTTTTTATTTGGGCAGTGGATTTCTGTATGAAGAACAATCACCAGGAGAACCCGTAGTATGGTGCCCTTCAATCTGAACATGCTCTGTGTTACCAGCTTGCTTGGGGGCAATGTACTGTAATGCTACGTTATTAAAAGTGGTTTATTCATGTCTCTCTGTCTGCTCTTAGCCGTCGTTTTTTATACATTGTAAATCTTGATACCCCAACGGAAGGGCACCGCAAGATATCCCGGCAGAGCAAATGGGACATAGGGACCGTGCAGTGGAACCCCCACGAGAGCTATGCTCACTTTTTTGCTGCTTCTGTAAGTTTAACATGCTACAGCCGGCACTGGCTGAGCTGCACACACACTACACGGCCTGTGCGCTTGCTGAAGAAGGGGGGAGCACACACAGTACACGGCCTGTGCGCTTGCTGAAGAAGGGGGGAAGCACACACAGTACACGGCCTGTGCGCTTGCTGAAGAAGGGGGGAGCACACACAGTACACGGCCTGTGCGCTTGCTGAGGAAGGGGGGAGCACACAGGGTACACAGCCTGTGTCCTTGCTGAGGAAGGGGGGAGCACACACAGTACACGGCGTTCAAGCTGGCTGCGTTGGGCACACACAGTTTACAGCGTTCTAGCTGGCTAAGGTGGGGACACAGTACACGGTGTTCTAGCTGGCTGAGGTGGGCACACACAGTGCACGGTGTTCTAGCTGGCTGAGGTGGGCACACACAGTACACGGTGTTCTAGCTGGCTGCGGTGGGCACACACAGTACATGGCGTTCTAGCTGGCTGCGGTGGGCACACAGTACATGACGTTCTGGCTGAGGTGGGCAAAAACAGTACATGGCATTCTAGCTGTCTGCGGTGAGCACACACAGTACACAGCGTTCTAGCTGTCTGCGGTGGGCACACACAGTATACGTAATTTTAGCTGTCTGCGGTGGGCACACACAGTACACGTCATTTTAGCTGGCTGAGGTGGGCACACACAGTACACGTCGTTCTTGATGGCTGAGGTGGGCACAGAATGCACATTATCTTTTGTGTGTTGCAGAGTAACCAGCGTGTGGACCTATACCAGTGGAAGGATGGCAGCGGGGACATTGGCACCTCCCTACAGGGACACACACGAGTTATCAGGTTTACTGTATATACTGTTTCTGCAGTAAATGAGTCTAAGACTGTAGCAGTAAAAATTCTCTTAAGTTGCTGTCACTGGTCGGTTCCTTTTATACAAAATGCCACTCTTTCACTTTTTTACTCAAGGGGCTGATGATGCAACGTGAAGTCAGAGGTTTAATGCTTTGTAAGAGAGACTCTATCCGCTGCCTCTTTGTATCTTTCACTGTTGTTTATACTTGTTTCTGTTGGTTGGCCCCTCATTCAAGCTAGTCACCAAATGGTAATTGTAATCTGAGCAAAGCAGTTATAGTTAAACATCTAAAACACAAGCTATTGCAAACCATTGCTATAATTTAGTGAGACGATTACAGAGTTTCCAGTTGATCAAACTAGTAACTGGCTTCTGTACTCTTTTCTCTTGCAGTGATCTTGACTGGTCAGCGTTTGAGCCAGACGTGTTGGTCACTAGCTCCATTGATACCTACATATACATCTGGGACATCAAGTAAGGACAGTGTGTTAATCAGGACTGTGGTAAAACTAGCCACTTAAGACTATCACTATAGGAATATGTTTATATCCCTTTGTTAAGCTGTGAGAACCAAGCATATTGCTGTATTTTCATTTCAGGCGAATGAGAGCATTCGTATGCTGGCGGCATGAAAACCCCAGCATTCCTACTGTAGTTTCACGAACAGTGAGTTGCAACACTGTTCGTGAAACTAATAAACTACCGAATGGACGACCACACACAGGAGGTTGTGTGGCGCCCATTAACCAATTGCAACATTGTTGCAATCGGTAGTTAAAGGCTTCCCTAGGTGGCCGTCGTTTGGCTACCGACCACGCGGCGGTCGGCCATCTTGGTTCCTTTGTTAGCCCTGCGCTGTTTGGTCGTCGAGCGCCTGGAACTAAAATCGGCTACTCGATGGCGCGAACACTGCTGGACTTCCAGGCCGTTCGGGAGCCCCGGGCGTTCGGTAGTTTGTTCCCCTAATACCAATCGGTACTTTAAAGGTGATTTGGGAATGTGTGTTTCGTGCAGCGTTCGGTTAGTTAGGCTGGGATCTGAGCGGTATTCTCACGAACTGTGCGCTCAGACCCCAGCTATCTACCGAACGTCCATTCGTTTAAATAAAGGGAATATTATAGAAGTTATGTATTTTAATGTAAAATGTAAGTTCTGCTGCACGGAGGGATAATCCACTTAGCTGTATATTCTAGTGGGAGTATCCCTCTCGTACAGCAGTGCATGGTGGGAGAAATGTATGTGTTGTTCAGTTCCCCATGTAGTCCCCTACTGTACCACCCCTGGAATGTCAGTAGGGAAACCCCTTGCATGGGGAATCCCATAAATACAGTGCCCTGTGAATAAAACCTCAGTTGACTCCCAGCCTATGTGTCGTCTAGTTCTTGGGAGGAAAGGATTCTTACAAACGCTACCGGGATTATTGTATGCTGTATTTATTTCCTTGGATTATTTTATGCTATTCCTGTTACCCAGCGGAGATACTGTGGATTATACTACCTCTCCGCTACAAGGACTAACTGGGATATGTTAGTGATATAATTCTGGATAACTGCGAAAAAGGTAGTGAGATAATCTGAGATAACTGGTGGAAGGCAAGTAAAATAATCCGGGATAACTGGGGAAGGGTAGTGAGATAATCCGGAATAACTGGGGAAGGTTAGTGATAAATTCTGGCATAACTGGGGAAGGATAGTGCGAGAGACCGGGATAACTGGGGAAGGGTAGTGCGAGAGACCGGGATAACTGGGGAAGGGTAGTGCGAGAGACCGGGATAACTGGGGAAGGGTAGTGCGAGAGTCCGGGATAACTGGGGAAGGGTAGTGCGAGAGTCCGGGATATCTTCCAATATCATTTCTATGCAGATGGCACGCAAATCTACCTGTCCTCTCCTGATCTCTCCCCGTCCCTCTTGAGAATCTGAGATAACTGGTGGAAGGCTAGTAAAATCATCCAGGATAACCGGGGAAGGGTAGTGAGATAATCCGGGATAACTGGGGAAGGTTAGTGATAAATTCTGGGATAACTTGGGAAGAGTAGTGCGAGAGTCCGGGATAACTGGGGAAGGGTAGTGCGAGAGTCCGGGATAACTGGGGAAGGGTAGTGGAACTGGGGAAGGGTAGTGCGAGAGTCCGGGATAACTGGGGAAGGGTAGTGCGAGAGACCGGGATAACTGGGGATGGGTAGTGTGAGTGTGACGAGACCAATCTCGCCACTGTGCATTGGAGGAGCCTGGTTGCCTGCTTGCTGCCTTTTGACTATGGACCGGCATTTAAATACTTTATTTTCCTATGCAGAAAGGTCTATTCCTGTATTTCTGCCCTGGCGTTCGGGAGATTCTCGGATTTACTGAATGAACTCATTTAACCCAGATAGCTATGCCATAGAGCCTATTCGTGTAATAAAAGAGTTTGGCTCCATGGCGATTGAACTGTATGTGTGTGGTCTGAGTGCCATTCAGTAATAATGTGCGCTCAGACCTAAGCTATCTGGGGATATGTTGCATGTCTGTATTTTATGTAATAAATGTAACCTTTGTGTATTTTACTGTCTTTTTACTGCCATGTGCTTAATGGAGTTTTGCCTCTGTCCTTGGAGATAATTGGAATACTTCCCAATTATCTCCAGGATAGAAGACTGTGGAACTGGTTTTGGGCAGAAAAGCCATGCTTCATTTGGTCACAAAGGACTTCGATCTATCTTTTGAACCAATGGACCAAGTTGGATGATTTTGATATGTTTGTATTTGGAGTATGCGGATTCTGAAAATGTAAGTTTTATGCATACTTTTCAAGTTATGAATAATGTGGAAAAACTGTATTTCTCTGGCTGTGATAATTACATTACCCATTGTGTAAGGTAATTGTATCACAGGCAGAGGGGAGGATTTTGTGTGGGAGTGTCTGAGTGTATTGTACGTGTTTTTTGGTTGTTTTCCAAAACCCTGTGGGTGGTACTAATGTGTATGTAAGAACAATAAACCCACAGCTCTGTCTGTTCCTGCTTGACCCTCAAAACGGAGCCTTGTCTTGTTCTTGGGGGTATTTATGGTATGCTGTTCCAGTTCGACTGCTAGGAGTGTAAACCTTTTGTATGGTTTTTCCTATTCGGCTGTTTACAGCATTCGTATGGTTCCGGTTCGGCTGTTTATAGCATTCAAATGCTTCTCCGGTTCGGTGGATTGGTGTCTACAGTAGCTGTGCCTGTGTCTCTGGAAGGGGAAGATCTACTAAACGGCGGTTTAACCCTTTTATGCCTGGGGGTGCCTTTACAGCGAGAATCCGGGATAACTGGGGAAGGGTAGTGCGAGAGTCCGGGATAACTGGGGAAGGGTAGTGCGAGTGTGACGAGACCAATCTCGCCACTGTGCATTGGAGGAGCCTGGTTGCCTGCTTGCTTCCTTTTGACTATGGACCGGCATTTAAATACTTTATTTTCCTATGCAGAAAGGTCTATTCCTGTATTTCTGCCCTGGCGTTCGGGAGATTCTCGGATTTACTGAATGAACTCATTTAACCCAGATAGCTATGCCATAGAGCCTATTCGTGTAATAAAAGAGTTTGGCTCCATGGCGATTGAACTGTATGTGTGTGGTCTGAGTGCCATTCAGTAATAATGTGCGCTCAGACCTAAGCTATCTGGGGATATGTTGCATGTCTGTATTTTATGTAATAAATGTAAACTTTTGTATTTTATTGTATTTTACTGTCTTTTTACTGCCATGTGCTTAATGGAGTTTTGCCTCTGTCCTTGGAGATAATTGGAATACTTCCCAATTATCTCCAGGATAGAAGACTGTGGAACTGGTTTTGGGCAGAAAAGCCATGCTTCATTTGGTCACAAAGGACTTCGATCTATCTTTTGAACCAATGGACCAAGTTGGATGATTTTGATATGTTTGTATTTGGAGTATGCGGATTCTGAAAATGTAAGTTTTATGCATACTTTTCAAGTTATGAATAATGTGGAAAAACTGTATTTCTCTGGCTGTGATAATTACATTACCCATTGTGTAAGGTAATTGTATCACAGGCAGAGGGGAGGATTTTGTGTGGGAGTGTCTGAGTGTATTGTACATGTTTATTGGTTGTTTTCCAAAACCCTGTGGGTGGTACTAATGTGGTGTATGTATATAAGAACAATAAACCCACAGCTCTGTCTGTTCCTGCTTGACCCTCAAAACGGAGCCTTGTCTCGTTCTTGGGGGATTTATTGTATGCTGTTCCAGTTCGACTGCTAGGAGTGTAAACCTTTCGTATGGTTTTTCCTATTCGGCTGTTTACAGCATTCGTATGGTTCCGGTTCGGCTGTTTATAGCATTCAAATGCTTCTCCGGTTCGGTGGATTGGTGTCTACAGTAGCTGTGCCTGTGTCTCTGGAAGGGGAAGATCTACTAAACGGCGGTTTAACCCTTTTATGCCTGGGGGTGGCTTTACAGCGAGAATCCGGGATAACTGGGGAAGGGTAGTGCGAGAGTCCGGGATAACTGGGGAAGGGTAGTGCGAGAGTCCGGGATAACTGGGGAAGGGTAGTGCGAGAGTCCGGGATAACGGGGGAAGGGTAGTGCGAGAGTCGGGATAACTGGGGAAGGGTAGTGCGAGAGTCCGGGATAACTGGGGAAGGGTAGTGCGAGAGTCCGGGATAACTGGGGAAGGGTAGTGCGAGAGTCCGGGATAACTGGGGAAGGGTAGTGCGAGAGTCCGGGATAACTGGGGAAGGGTAGTGCGAGAGTCCGGGATAACTGGGGAAGGGTAGTGCGAGAGTCCGGGATAACTGGGGAAGGGTAGTGCGAGAGTCCGGGATAACTGGGAAATCGTAGTTGGATAGTTCTGGATAACTAGGGAATCATAGTAAAATATCTGGGATAACTGGGGAATCGTAGTTTGATAATCCAGGATAATTTGGGAATTGTAGTTTGATAATCCAGGATAATTTGGGAATTGTAGTTTGATAATCCATTGTCCCCACCAATCTCAGGGACCCCCAGAATGGTAACCGCCTCCGCTTGTGGGGTCTCTGGGTGGAAGCAGGCAAGGGAAATGTCTTTCGGGATACGAACGCTCCCCTTGGCCGACGTTTGTCTGTACGAACGGCGGCCATTTAGGGAAGCAC
Organism: Pelobates cultripes; assembly: GCA_933207985.1. NCBI lineage: Eukaryota > Metazoa > Chordata > Amphibia > Anura > Pelobatidae > Pelobates > Pelobates cultripes. Next base: position 2,799,124 of record OW240923.1, on the reverse strand, counting down.
TAAATTACTTCCCTTGCTGTTTCATGCTTATGTTGCAAGTTGCCAACATTCTAATTGATTGGTGTGAACACTCCGAGGGGCTCTGGGGAAGTACTCGTTCAGGGAAACGAACAAGTCGAGATTCAATCCGCGAATGCTCCCCCTGGACGGTGTTCGTCTAACGAACAGGTCGCCACCCAGGGTCAGCGTGTGCCGAGGCTTCCCTTGCGGTTTTCGCACCTCATTAGCGAGGTTCTAACTAAAAACATTCTAAATGGGATCTTGGGGTGGTCCCCGTTTGGAGAGACGAACTGAAAACCCATTCGTATGAGCTCTCCTGAACAGAGAGCAGGTAAAACATACACAGATTCACAAATACATGGGGGAAATACAGGCAATCACATAAAGACAATTCATGGACGGGCAACGGTCCCGCCACACTGACCAATTCACTAATGACAGAAACAAATCATCATTGTGCAGCAAGAGTAACCTGACACCAAAGCCTGCTCTGCATGATCACACTGATCAGTCTCCCTGTCTTCTCGCCCTGTGAGGATGTTACCAGGTGAAGAGATCTTCCAACTGCACATGTGTAAATCTCTCAATACACCTTTCCAGCTTTCCTAGGGATAGGACACTGGTTAGTTAGATAAGTGTGGGTGTGGAAAGCATAAGAAAGAAGCAGTTAAATATGAAGAAAAAAAATCACATTACCTGCTTTTTTACATCCTGCAAAGTGAGGTAACTGTCTCATACAAAGCTAAAGATTTATGTCTCAATGTGATGCCTGTCCCTCACACCTTATCCACATAGATAAGATTAAAACAGATTAAGATGTAAATCTTGCGTGTTCTTGGCAGGGCTGGTAATCTCTCACTATGCATTTTTCCAACAAAATAGAACTTGTTACATTTTAACATCCAATAAATCTTTTTCTTTTTTTTCAGAGACACAAGAAAACCATCAGTGTCGCTGTCTGCAGTCGGTGCGTTTCCAATCTACTCCTGTTACTCTCTAGTGGATCTATATGATTAGAATCTGTTTCATATATTTTATTTATAATATGTCTTTAACACTTACCTAGCAGACTTTGTTTTGTTAACTTGCGTAGCTCTCCTTTTATGAGCTTCCTAATGTCCATTAAACCTCATTGTTTCTTTTATACAGCTGGGGCTTCACAGGTGAAGTGGAACAAAAAGAACTCCAATTGCATAGCATCAAGCCATGATGGGGACGTGAGGATTTGGGACAGAAGGGTGAGTAAGGTTTCTCTATGCTGGCTGTGGCTTTGTGTCATGGAATCAGCCAGGGCGGGGAGCATACTACTACAGGTCCTTAAATATTATATCCCAATAAATTGCCCCTTCAAACCAGAGCCCTGTAAAGTATCTCCTGGTCCCGATGTGAAATGTCTGACTTGTATGGGTGCATTAAATGAAGGAAACTGTGATTGAGCAATAATAAAATGTCAGAATGTCTGTGTTCCATATGGTGCAGTGTCACCCAACTATTTAAAGGCTTCCAGATGGCCCAGCTGCCAATCAACAGAGATAGTGTTTCTATTGCAGAAAGCCAGCACGGCCGTAGAATACATTGCTGCCCACCTTTATAAGATCCATGGTCTGGACTGGCATCCAGACAACGAATACATCTTAGCAACTTCCAGCCAGGACAACTCCGTCAAGGTAAGTAGTAGACGTGGGAAATACTTCTTTTGAGTATGCGCCAAGCATTCGTGTTGCTGGGCTTTCGTGATTGTCGGGTAGCTCCGTTGGTGGTATAAGACGAAAATGAAGGTGTTGTCATTGCATCTGTTTCAGGGATGAGGTTTATTTACCAGCAAACTGATCAATGTGGGGACACTCACTAACGCGCTAACTATACTGTGCAAATAGAATAAATATATAACAAATGTTTTGGGGTAATCCCTTTGTCAAAGCTTGATGAGGGACATGATGCAATGACAAAGGGATTACCCTGAAACTTTTGTTATTGTCCTCCAAATAAATGTCAGTAGCACCTTGGTTAGCAATTATTTGCGCAGCCTCTATTTGTTCTATTTGTACCATGGATTTTCACTGCCTGAGCAACAGTGAGGGGCTTTATGATGAATCGTGAGTACTACTTTTTGTTTTGAAGTTCTAAGTATTTTTTCTGGAATTTTGTTTGCGCACACTAGCTATACTGTGTGTGGTGTTGTTGTGCGCGAGCTATACTGTGTGTTTGTATATGAAGAGATTCTGTATTACTGTAAGTATGTGTGCTATAATGTATTCTGTATCATTCAGTTCTGGGACACACGACATCCCCGCAAATGTCTCAGCGTTTTGGCTTGTCAGGTGCCAGTCTGGAAAGCACGTTACACGGTAAGAAAATAATCTCAGCCTCCTAATACAGTACACTCTGGATAGCTGGATAAGATCTCACCTAGATTGCTATCACTACAATGTCCTCCTGGGATCTTCTTTATACAACTGAACACAATACTCTAGGTGAGGTCTTACCAGGGATCTATAAAATACTATCACTACCTCTCTCTGTCCTCCTGGGATCTGCTCTATATAACTGAACACAATGCTCTAGGTGAGATTTTGCCAGGGATCTATAAAGTACTATCACTACCTCTCTATGTCCTCCTGGGATCTGCTCTATATAACTGAACACAATGCTCTTGGTGAGATTTTGCCAGGGATCCCTAACATGCTATCACTGCCTCTCTATGGAGCTCTGTTTCCAGTTGACTGATTTTTATGTGGTGGGTCTCTGACCATTGTTGACAAAATTGTAATGTCTGGTTCATATGTAACTTTATCTTATTTACACTAAGCCCTTTAACAATGGCCTGGTTACGGTGATGGTTCCTCAGTTGCGTAGAGAGAACAGCCTGCTTCTCTGGAACGTGTATGACCTCCATTCTCCTGTCCATATCTTCGTTGGGCATGACGACGTGGTCCTCGAGTTTCAGTGGCGGAAACAAAAGGAAGGTTTGTTTACTGCCCAATTTGCAGCCGCAATTTCCTCACTGCTAGAAACATTAGAATAAAAATTGGAAAAGGACAGAAGAAAGATAACCTAAAGAAAGTGTGGAGGCAATTTCCATAATAACGAATGACATTTTGGATTTATTTGAGTGTGGAAATTAAACAAAATAAATAAAACCATCTACTTGTCCAAGGGGCTAAAGCGGTAGCCTAATATGTCTTCTTGTCTTGTATTGACACAAGTAATTGTGTCCCCTGCCTAGAGCTCTTAGCTTAATGTGTTAGCATCTACCCAATTCCCCCACTAGGATATGTGTGTAATGTGTGGTGCTGTGTATTTTCCCTCTCTTGCTTATCATTCTGCGGGGAGGGGGGCAATGGATTTCCAGTGGGGGGGGGGGCTATTTTCTGCACTTCTGGTTTATGCAGACCCCAGTAATCACTCCTTCCAGTCCAGGTGCTCAGTGAGTCAGGCTTCTCTATCTGTGTGTGTAGATAGTTCCTGCCTTTGATTACAGTCTCTGTAGATAATTCCTGTGTGTGTAGATTCTCTCTAGATACTTCCTGTGTGTGTAGATAGTTCCTGCCTTTGATTACAGTCTCTGTAGATAATTCCTGTGTGTGTAGATTCTCTCTAGATACTTCCTGTGTGTGTAGATAGTTCCTGCCTTTGATTACAGTCTCTGTAGATAATTCCTGTGTGTGTAGATAGTTCCTGCCTTTGATTACAGTCTCTGTAGATAATTCCTGTGTGTGTAGATTGTTCCTGCCTTTGATTACAGTCTCTGTAGATAATTCCTGTGTGTGTAGATAGTTCCTGCCTTTGCTTACAGTCTCTGTAGATAATTCCTGTGTGTGTAGATAGTTCCTGCCTTTGCTTACAGTCTCTATTGATAGTTCCTGCCTTTGATTACAGTCTCTGTAGATAATTCCTGTGTGTAGATAGTTCCTGTCTTTGTTTAGTCTATTTAGATAATTCCTGTGTTGTAGATAGTTCCTGCCTTTGCTTACAGTCTCTGTATATAATTCCTCGGTGTGTAGATAGTTGCTGCCTTTCATTACAGTCTCTGTAGATAATTCATGTCTTTATTTCCAGGCCTGAAGGATTATCAGTTGATCACGTGGTCTCGGGATCAGACTTTGCGCATGTGGCGGGTGGATGCCCAGATGCAGAGGGTAAGATATCCCTGGGTGAAAAATCTTGAACTGGAGTACTTGAGTGAGATCCATCAGTTGAGGCTCTATTTATGGAGGTAGTGGGTGAATAATCGTGAATATCTTAGAATATCCCATCATCCTTCAGTCATTGTTAGAGGACTGTTTTTCAGACGTTGGGCTGCTTGACTGGCACCATGGCTCTTAGTGAGCTCTGCTTATAACACCTGTCTCATTTTATCAGTAGTGGCCTTCACTATCCCTACCTGCAATCTGAGCTCACCAAATGAGGCCAATGTGGCAAATCTAGCCACCTATAGACTTAAACCATATATTTAAGCCACCTGTATAGTTCTGTTAATATTATGTGTATTGTGCAATGTAAGCGGCATTCGTGTGTTACAGCACATGAATAGCGCTAAGGGTTAAGTCTGGTTGTCCACGAACAGTGAATCACCACACTGTTCGTGGAATAAGCAAAGTACCGAATGGGAGACCACCCATAGCCGGTCATGTGTCTCCCATTAAGTACTTTGCAACATTGTATCCCTGTTAATTGCGGTCGGTTGCGGGTGGCCGCTATTCGTGTACTGAACACGAGGCGGTGGCCATCTTTGTTCGCGGAAAGCCAGCGGGGTTTTGTCGTCGAGCGCCTGGAACTAAAATCAGCTACTCGGCAACACAAGCCCCGCTGGACTTCCAAGTCGTTCGGGAGTTTGCCATTTTCAGGACTTTCATTCCCTCAGTTCGGGCAATCGGTTAAACGAATGGGTCCTGGGAAGGGAAACTGAACGGCGTTCGGTTATTTGTGCTGGGATCTGAGCGCAAGTTCCCTTAACTGTGCGACCAGGTCCCAGCTATATAATGGTTAAATAACTGTCTAGCCCAAATATTATGTTGGTTATGCATTTTAATATAAAAACTGTATTTCTCTGTACCAAGGGATAATCCCATTAGCAATGCATTCTGGGATAATTATCTCCTTGGTACAGCAGTGCATGCTGGGTACTCTGGCTGTAAAACTCAGTCCCCCATGTAGTCCCCTACTGGACAAACCCTGCATTGTGACTCGGGAAACTCCATACAATTGTAACCACATAAATACCGTGCCTGTAATTAAAAACCTCAGTTGACCTCCAAGCTATGTGTCGTCTAGTTCTTGGGAGGAAGGGATTGTAACTACGCTACCTGGATTTTACCTGCTTTATACCTGCTTTATTCTGTGGATAATACTACTACTCCGCTACAGCCAATATATGGTGATTAGATTCCTTTTACCTAATGAGATTGTGCTCCTTTATTATAGCTGGTTTAGAACCATTTTTGTTAATTGTGAGTTTAGTTTTGTCAGAACAGTTTGATTCTGTCAAGCAATGACTAGAATTCAATAACTTCTAGAACTGGAGTTTGGGGGGGTACCCTGTTCTGTTGCCTTCTCTTTACAATAAATATAGGATTAACTCAGTTGGTCTGTTGTGTAGTACATTCATTGTCAGGACCCTTATATTCCCTGCTAGCTTTGTGCTAATGATATTGTGGACCCAGTGGACGATCTAATTGATGGATTGTCCTTGATGCCTGAACAAGAAAAGTCACTGCAACCCCAGGAGCAAATCTCAGGCCCGTCAGAAGACGATGGTGGTGAGTTATATTATCTGTGTGTGTCTGCCACGCAGTATGTCACAATTTTCCATGGTGAGTCTTTGACACTTTTTATAATTTATTGGTTAATGTGTTTTTTCAGTGGCCTTTAACGAGGAGGCTCCATCAATACCATTGATCATGGGAAAAGCTGAGCAACCTGGTCTCCCTCAGACCCTACAGCAGGAGTTTTCATTAATCAATGTCCAAATCCGTAACGTTAATGTTGAGGTGAGTGAGAAAACTGCCCCCATAGAGCCCTGCTTTCCTGTAATTTGTACTGGACAGGCTCGGCGTGGTGTGCCGGACGCGCCTTACACAGTTACTGCATGGCGGCTTTTTAGTGGACCTGGTCTGATACCATGCACTGGTCTTTCTGCCAGGCTGCCTTTTCCTCTTGCAGGCTTTGCTGTCCTAGTACAATGTATTCACTGCCCTGGTGTCCTGACAGATGGATGCTATGAACCGGAGTTGCACGGTGTCTGTACACTGCGGAAATCACAGGGTTCGAATGCTGGTTATGTTCCCTGTTCAGTATCCCAACAACGCAGCCCCGTCCTTCCAGTTTATTACACCCACGTCCATCACCTCAGCCATGAAAGCCAAAGTGCTGAAGGTAAGGAGCAAGGATGCATGTTTTAATACCCAATGCATTTAGGGAGAGCAGTACTGACCTTTTAGCTTTCTGCCCTCTCAGATCCTGAAGGACACCTCTCTGCAGAAAGTGAAGAGGAATCAGAGCTGCCTGGAGCCCTGTCTGCGTCAGCTGGTGTCCTGTCTGGAGGGCTTTGTGGTAAGAATGGGTCCTGGCGAAGGGGGGAATGGTTACCCAACATTCAAAGTGCTTCCCTGCTGTAATATCAAATGATCAAACTTAATAAAAACCTGGTGCAGTCACAGTCTGGTTTACTCTGGATGTGAGTTGCCTGTCCTTATCCTCACAAGGCCTCTCTTTATGAAACAGAACCAAGAGACCAGTCCTTCAAGCAACCCGTACACCTTGCAGGGCACAGTCACCCCACCAATGCCCACCTTTGCCCGAGCCACAAATGCCTACGGTTCCTACCAGGATGCCAATATCCCATTCCCTCGGACCTCGGGAGCCCGTTTCTGCGGTGCTGGTAAGTTTTGTACAACCCGCACAGCCGCTGTTTATATCACACAGGTGTGTGCGAGACATTTGCCGTTTACTCTTTGACATTCACCATGTACTGTGTATGGGAGTTGGTGTTGACTGGTGTATGTTTTTGGCATGACGTTTCACTTTGTTGTCTGTGTTCTCAGGATACCTTGTTTACTTTACACGGCCCATGACAATGCACCGAGCTGTGTCACCCACCGAACCAACACCAAGGTAAGTCACATCTGGTTCTTTAATGGTTGGAATGAGTTTAGAAAGTGCCACCTTCAGCTCTATGTCCTATTCAATCATTTTCTAGTGCTTTTTTTTTTTTTTCTTCTATGCACCCTCATAATTGTGTTTCTTCAGCAAATCAGCCAACACTATGGTAAAAGACGCTTTGTAAATTTATATATAATCACCAGCAAGAGGCAGACTGCTCTTTTACCCCACAATGTTCCTATACAGATGTTAACCCTTGCATTGTTTGAGTGTTGTTGACCATGTTATGGGGCAGTATGGTATATAGTAAATGGTAAAAGCTGAATTACGCAAAATATATCTTCTATATTCAATAAAGTATCCAAAATGTATATACAAATTGGACTTTTTAAAAAATATTATTCTCTCCTTAGTGCAATGCACTTTTTTGCTTTTATTTAAGTATCATTAAAGGGACACCTCAAGCTGGATTTAAGCTCTCATTTATTTAGAGAATGCATTAACCACTTAAAGGAACACTATAGTGTCAGGAATACAAGCATGTTAAATACACATTGGGGGTGATTGCCGTCCCTTGCCCCAGTTAAAAAGGTATAAAACGAACATTTATTTCATGGTCTCCTTGCAGCTGGTCCCGCTCTCTCTCTGCCTCCTTGGCTAAGATCATCAAAATTACTTTTTGATAGGAAAGCATTGAGAGGCTTTTGCGCATGCGCAGCATTTATTGAATAAATGCATCTCTATGAGGAATGTTGAGCACCCCATGCAAAGTACGGTGGGGCTGAATGGTCAGTGATGCACACTGTGCAGCACTGACCCAGAAAGCACCTCTAGTAGCAATCTTAGTGACTGCCATTATAGGTGTTCCTTTTCTCTGAAAAGGCAGTGTTTACATTAAAAAGCCTAGAACAACCACATTAAGCTGTAGTGGTTCTAGTGACTATAGTGTCCCTTTAAGGACAATTTACGCAGTCAGGCAGTGCCCAGTGACAGCATAGACCATTGTGCTGTAAAAGTAGCAGCAGGGGTTAAATCCCCTCTTGTCAGCTGGGGCCAGAATTAGTGGCCTCAGACTGGACTAGGCTCTCTTAGCGCTGCAGTAGGTCATTTAAATGGATGCAGTGGGGCTGCATGCAGTGTGAGAGTCAGCCACTGTAATTCTCTTAACTGAAATGGTGATTAGGAGACCCCCAGTGTGTAAACAAAACCCGGAGGGTCTCCTCCTTCCATGCCCCAAATGGAATTTGTATGGCATATTGGTTGCCTCAAATCATTAAATCCATCAGGGCCCTGTGTCTTATTCAGTTTAAGTTTATTATTACAATGAATTCTTCTTGGATAAACGGTTTATTTAGTAAGAGCAACTGCCACTCTTACTTTAGGAATGTTAATCCTATCCAAATAATCTTGGAGGAAGGCCTGGGGATGTTAAGTAAAGCTTGATAATATTTTTATCATTGTCCACAATTGTAATGATAACCTTCTTTAACATGTGTGCTCTATTTCCCTAATACCACCTCCTGTTTAGAAAAGGTAAAGCCTTATTGGCTCTGATTTTATAACACGACAGGAGGCTTCGTATTTTGCATTAAACTCTCTTTACTAAACTCCAGCAGCACAGATTTAACAATAAAGTTTAGTGAAAAGAACATTGTAACAGGGTATAAAAGGCCCCTCCCTCTTTATCTCTTCCTCTTTCTTTTCTGCTCCTGCTGGCACAGGTCAGAGTATTTTGTTCTCAGCTCAGTTATCTTATATTGTTTTATCCTGCAACCTCACGATCACATGGCCCAGGGAGGCCGAAGAGGAAGGAGGGGGACTCTCTGGGCTCCCAGGTAAGTCCCCGTACCGTGATCGCCGGCGACCGGGTAAGTACATAAGATGGCAGGGACGTGCTATGCTGCCCCCCGGCGTTTAGAGCCGGTTCCCTAAGGATGGCATAGCATGCCCGCCGTCCTTAAGGGGGTTAAAGGATGTGTTTCTTGTTATATCGCATCAAAGAAAGAGGAAGAGATACAGGGGGAGGGGCCTTTTATACCCTGTTACAATGTTTTTTTTCACTAACCTTTATTGTTAAATCTGTGCTGCTGGAGTTTAGTAAAGATAATTTAATGTAAAATATTCGACTGTCCTTAATAAACTTAAGATTCTAGGTGCACTGCGTTGGCATAATCTACAATTATCTAGCGATCACTGATGTGTTTCCAAATCTATTATTGTATTAGTGAGACTAACTGACGGCTTGTGTTTATTCTGGGAGTGTAATTTATCGAAGGTAATATATAAATCAGCCTAAATTATTTTAATTTTCTTTTGCGGATACTTTAGTAAGATGCCCAGGAATCGCACTCTGTGCGACAGAAATTTCTGTTTATGTTCCTCTTTCAATACCAAATCAGTTAGCCTCCAATCAGACATTCATTTCTAGTTTGATTGGGGTTATGGTCGAGGTCAGACCAGGTTTTCTGAGACAGTCCTAACCCGCGATATGTACATTGCAGGGCTAAGGGGGACAGGAACACTAGGTTCTGCTACTATATGTTTCAACAGAAACTTCTAGTAGGGACAACTGCTTGTGAACAATGCACACCTTGCAGTAACCTCTCTGTCCACTGGGTGGCAGTCTTCACTACACAGCCTGGCTGTCTCTGCCCGAGGTCAGTGTAATTATTGGAATCTGTGCCAAGGCTGCATAACATGTGCCATGTCTGAATCCTTACTAATGTGACATTGTCATTGTAAGTAACTTGATACATTTCATTATCTCCAAAGCCTGAAATAGTGTGTGACACCCCTCGGGACAGCCAAACAGGATCTTCTGCTTATAAAGCGTTCCTGTCTGAACCAAGGATTAAATATTATTCCTAAAATCACCTTGTCTGTCATGGCACTGCTCTGTGATGTGGAATGTCTTAACACCCCTTGCCCTCCAGCCGATTGCCATCATTTCCTTACCTATTTCTCTCCCACCTTTTACTTGCTTATAGAGTTGCAAATCATCATGTGGCTTGCAGACAGGAGATGTGGCCAGTTTAATCGGCTGCCTGTGTCTCTCCACTGAATGGCTGGAGGCCCCCTGTTATAATGTTGGCAGGCAGCCTTTCAGTGGCCAAAAAGCATCCGCTGAAATAGCTCTCTGAGTTTTAACCCACCCTCAACACCTCAAACGTATTTCAGATTATTTCCCACGCAAGTCCTGAAGTCTGTGTGTCTGCTTCCTGTCGCGGGTTATCATACTACAGACCCTATAATAAAGCTGACCCAGTGAATGTACCTCACTAAATTAGGAAAAGGGTTTATTAACCCCAACCTCACTGATGTTTGTTTGCAGCAAAACATCTCTGTCTCTGCGCTGTGCCCTGTTATTGTACCGTATGTAATGTGCTTCTAATTGTGTTTGCCAGATCCCTGTCTGCCCTGTCAGCTTATCACAGTGGTGTAATCGCACCCATGAAAATCCGCACAGAGGCCCAGGCCAATCTCCGTCTTTATGGTGGAAGTCCCACTCGCAGTGAGAAAGAGCAGGTGTCGATCAGCTCCTTCTACTACAAGGAAAGGGTAGGTAGCAACTGTCTCTGCCTTACATGGCTTAACACATGTCCACTCTGCCGCTCTTATTTTATCAGTGCTCAGAGAGACCTGTCCCTTACTCCTGGCCAAAGTACATTCCCCTGGAGTGATACACTAACTGAACGGGGATAGCTGGTGATCGCACGAATCATCCTTCCTTGGTCATGTATCACTTCTCCCAGTGCCAATTTCTAGAGTCTAGAATGGAAACAGAATTAAAACGTAACTGACCTTTCTAATGCACACCAGTATGAAGGACGGTTTCTAAGGATGTTCCTTGACTTTATATGGAATGTTTCCTTCTGCTGTATTGGATTGATCCTGACTGTAGTCTAAGGAGCTAGACATATTGTCCATCAGTATGAAGGACCGATTGTGTTCCTGACGCTAGGATAACGACGGTCACTGACTGTGGGTGTTTCCATGGTGACCATGCACCAAGCCTATAACATAGTTGCTAGCTAGTTTTTGTCAATAAGTCCAATATCTGGTTACTAGAAGTGGTTAAATCAATAAGATTTTTTGACAAGTCAGACTATTTCTAGCAAATTTTTTTGATGGTTTTTTTTCACTTCTTCTCTATGTCCTCTCTTCCTCTGTCTCCTGTTCATGCTTCTTCCTCTCCTCCTCTTCTGACATGCAGACGCCCCCCTTGTCTGCCCGCCGGCGCTGGTCCATTCAAGTGATTAACGACTTCCCGGTACTGTGCCCTCTGCTAAATAACATCATCACTTCCTGCACACCTCTTATTGGAGATCCCAAGAATAAAATTCTCAGTCTCTCTCCCTCCCCCTTCCTTCATACTTGCTGGATGTAAATAATAAGAGCTTGTGATCCAAACTATGTTTATCCCTGCTCCAAGGTAGACATGGGCGTTTATACAAGTTTTGAGAGATTGTAAACTATTCTGATTGCTTAGCACGAGGTGTGTGTGATCCACATGTGTTGCCTGGAAGACCATATTATTATTATTTTATCATTTATGTAGCTGGGAGACAGACGCCATGCTGTAATATAAACTCGGACAAAGCAAGCATATCCGATCTCGCCCCCAGGAGTGTGTTGAACTCACTTGCCCCTCTCTAGAGACATCAGACTTTTTATTCTTGGGACGCTTTGCATTTCCAGCTTTTTCCTCGTTCCCCACAGTTTGTTGATGTCGGGAATGTGTTGCTTGTGATTTCTACTCCCATTCTGCTGCTTGTCTATTTTGGATTGGTGAGCTGTTTGTTGCTCTCTCCTGCCCTCAAGGGTTCATTCACCCTATGCTTCTCCCTCTCGCTCTTTCTTCACTCCTTTGAGGTACTGTCTCCTCCCCCGCCCCCTTATTATTTTTATGTTCCCCCTATCACCACTTTGGTGCACACTTTTCTGTGAGGTTCGCTGTCTGCAGCCTCCTCTCTGTCCGTGTAAATGGTGTACACTGGGAGCTACACTGTAATTTGTTGCCATGGTAGGGATAATCGGTTCAGGTCAATAATGGGCACTGTGTGTAATTGGTGACAAGGGGACATTAATTTGTATGTGACTGGTGTATTGAGTTCTTTCGAGAGTCACAAAGAGCTTCTGGCCATCGCTGTAGAGGTAAGTGCAATGAAAGACAGATTCCATAGAGGCTCCTCCCATGAGGAGCATGACATGGGAATGTCACTGTAATGTCTGTGCTAACACAGATAATTCTTTAAAATCTTAGATTTTACTTACTTTACCCAGCAATTCCTTTCTTGTAAAATACAGAAATGACAAAATGTTTCCAGCAGCAAGTTAAAGGGCAGCTGTGATCAAATTTGCAATTCATATTTTTAAAAGGTTATTACATTTATGAAACTTTTTATTATGATGTTTGTTTTTTGAGGATATTTTACTTTTTATCTGACTGAGCGGCCATATTGGGTCAGACTCTACAGTTATCTGACCAACTGCTGCACAAGCTAACTTGCTGCGGCGGCCATATTGGGTCAGACTCTACAGTTATCTGACCAACTGCTGCTCAAGCTAACTTGCTGCGGCGGCCATATTGGGTCAGACTCTACAGTTATCTGACCAACGGCTGCTCAAGCTAACTTGCTGCGGCGGCTGTGATTGCTCTGTGTGAACCTGCAGCAGCACCAAGTTAGGTGGAGCAGCCGTTGGTCAGATAACGGTAGGGTCTGACCCAAACTGGCCGCTCAGCCAGATAAAAAGTGCCATATTCTCAAAAAACAAACAACATCCATAACCGTAGAATCTGACCCAATATGGCCGCTCAGCCAGATATAAAGTAAAAGAAAAAAATACAAAAATAACTTTTTTTTAAACTATCCTGAAGTTTCATTAAATGTAATAAACTTAGAAAAAAGAAAAGTCAAAATGTGTCTTAAGGGCGTGCTGTGATTCTTTACTCTGATTGGCTGACAACTTAAACGATAACTACACAGACTGAGGAAGATATGAAAAGGCCAACTGAACAAGATATTCCCACTTATCTCCTCACTAACTGCAAAAGCAAAATGCTAGAATCCAAAAAAAGAGCATTGCGGGAGACTGTGTTAGAAATGTTCATTTAAACAAATATCATTTATTAACCCCCTGGCTCTGCATACTTGGCTCTCAAGCATCTGGATTGGTTAAGGGTGTAACATGTTGGATTTTAAACAGGGAGTTAAAATCTGACGTTTTTAGTTTTTGTGAACGCGCAGAGCATTTTCTACACTTCCAGCGAACTGATCTGCTAGAGGGATTTTGGATAAATCAGGTGCAGTTTGGAGATAGTGGGATGCACTACACTCTACCTGTTCTGATTAGTGAGAACTAGTGTTTAAAACTGACATAAGGACACTCCAGGCACTATCTACAGGCTTGGAGTGAGTGGTACACAGATCAGAAGCTGCCATTAGACAGTGTAGTCGATGACAATCATGACCTTCCAGTCCATTTTTATTGCATTGCTTAATGAACTATGTGTATATATGTGTGTGTATAAATATAGATATTTGATATAGTGTGCTCCAGTATGTTGTCCATGCTGAGTCCCTTGCTGTTCTTTGCCCTCAGAAATCTCGACGGTGGAAATCTAAGCCCAGTGACTCAAGCTCCCGTCCCATCAAAGCAGCTGGGAAAGTGATTATTCAGGATATCTCGTGCTTGCTGACTGTGCACAAGGCCTTGGGAGAGATGTACATGTAAGACTTAACTCTGATGTCTACTTTTCTTCCCAACATGTTGCAAGTCCGATTTAATGCTGATTTTCCTCTTTCCTACACAGATTAAACCGTGGTGACCTCCAGGAAGTGTGCCAGAAGAATGCCGCATCTGCTCTGAGTGTTGGTCGTCGAGACCTTGTGCAGGTTACAGCTTGATACAGTCTCATGCAATATTCTATGTGTGGACAATACATATATCTTTCTTAATATGGTCAGCAAGGGGTGTAATTAGTGTTTGCTAGATCCTTCCCACCTTGTGAGGCACTAAACACCTACAAACCTTTGGCTTCTCTCCTTGCACATCATTTCCAGTGCTGGGTTCCAGGTTTGGACTCTAAATTGAAGTAGCTGGGTCATTTTCCCCTAGTACAGGTAGTACTTAGCAGCTGCTTAGCCATGAAGATCCACGAATGGCCTATTCCATTTTGCTTTCCTTATGTCTCCCTTTTGTCAGGTTTGGGCCCTGGCGGCTGCTGCTAATGATGTGTGTCTTAACCCCAAATCTGATCCTGATACGGAGACCCCTTGGGCATATCACCCGTTTGGCCGACAGCTGCTGGAGTCTCTGTATGTATACTCGTTTTTCTTTTACACTCCGCTTTTGATGTTATAAACAGTTCACGTTTTGATTTTTTAAAATATACTATTTAAAAAAAATAAAAATTCATACCTACTTGTAAATGTGATACACGTTATTTGCAATGTTACTGACCATGTGTCTTTCTTCCTTCTCAGGCTGACTCATTACTGCCACTTACATGACGTGCAGACTCTGGCCATGCTGTGCAGTGTGTTTGATGCCCAAGCACACCTACAAGGAGGTACCTCGGCAACATGCCCCCCGTTTCCAACTCGTTCTGCACACAGCCGCTACGTAAGACTTACCAATATCTTACAGTACACCATTTCTAGCACCAATAGATTCATTTATAACTTTAAACAAAAGGAGAAATGAGTGTCCTAACTACTTAAAATATAACTTTTAATGATAATACTAAAATCTAGTGAGAATAACTTAATAGAAATAATGTACCCAGAAATAATAATCAACTAAAGTATATACATTCTAATATTCATAGGTTTAGTGATAAGCCAATGTATGTATATTCTCTAATTAATATACTAAAGTATATACATTCTAATATTCATAGGTATAGCGATAAGCCAATGTATGTATATTCTCTAATTAATATACTAAAGTATATACATTCTAATATTCATAGGTATAGTGATAAGCCAATGTATGTATATTCTCTAATTAATATACTAAAGTATATACATTCTAATATTCATAGGTATAGCGATAAGCCAATGTATGTATATTCTCTAATATACTAAAGTATATACATTCTAATATTCATAGGTATAGCGATAAGCCAATGTATGTATATTCTCTAATTAACATACTAAAGTATACACATTCTAATATTCATAGGTATAGCGATAAACCAATGTATGTATATTCTCTAATTAATATACTAAAGTATATACATTCTAATATTCATAGGTATAGTGATAAGCCAATGTATGTATATTCTCTAATATACTAAAGTATATACATTCTAATATTCATAGGTATAGCGATAAGCCAATGTATGTATATTCTCTAATTAACATACTAAAGTATACACATTCTAATATTCATAGGTATAGCGATAAGCCAATGAATGTATATTCTCTAATTAATATACTAAAGTATGCACATTCTAATATTCATAGATATAGTGATAAGCCAATGTATGTATATTCTCTAATATACTAAAGTATATACATTCTAATATTCATAGGTATAGCGATAAGCCAATGTATGTATATTCTCTAATTAATATACTAAAGTATATACATTCTAATATTCATAGGTATAGTGCTAAGCCAATGTATGTATATTCTCTAATATACTAAAGTATACACATTCTAATATTCATAGGTATAGCGATAAGCCAATGTATGTATATTCTCTAATTAACATACTAAAGTATACACATTCTAATATTCATAGGTATAGCGATAAGCCAATGAATGTATATTCTCTAATTAATATACTAAAGTATGCACATTCTAATATTCATAGATATAGTGATAAGCCAATGTATGTATATTCTCGAATTAATATACTAAAGTATATACATTCTAATATTCATAGGTATAGTGATATTCTCTAATTCATAACTTGTCAATCGGAGAATATGTTGGAGAACCCTATAGACTCTTTAATGAAGTATAGGGCTGAAATAGATCCTATTTTAGAGTGTAACAGACCATTGGCAATAGCTAGTGGTAGCCTTTAGCTACAGTAATGTGTATACATGAAGATACACCAAAAAAATGTAATTAAAGTGCAGTATAATATCCTAGGACCTAATAGATATGTTGGTAGAAAAAAAGAAATAAACCAAGGTATATACAAAAATGTGTTAGTAGAAAATAAAAGTAAACCAAGGTATATACAAGGCAATGAACTATATTTAAAAATTCCAGGTTTGGAGACCTAAGCACAAATGGTGCAAGGAAATGACTAATAGTGGATAACAATATATAGTCATTGGGAGGTTCTGTTCAAACGTTTTCAGAAACCTTGACAGAGACCACTATATTCGTATAGCTGAAAGTTTATTATCTGATGGCAAGACCCCACCAAGCGATTCCAAATTGAGTTGAGAAATTTACTTACAAAGGCTGTGAATTCTCAACTCATTAATCAAGACGAGTTTGACTTTATGTGCACAAAACAACCATTTCTATCCACCTTCTATTGCTTGCCTAAAGTACATAAATCACTAACTGACCCAACCGGAAGGCCGATTGTCTCCGGTTGTGGCAACTGAACACAAAATGTGAGGTTTCTGAAAACGTTTGAACAGAACCTCCCAATGACTATATATTGTTATCCACTATTAGTCATTTCCTTGCACTATTTGTGCTTAGGTCTCCAAACCTGGAATTTTTAAATATAGTTCATTGCCTTGTATATACCTTGGTTTACTTTTATTTTCTACTAACACATTTTTGTATATACCTTGGTTTATTTCTTTTTTTCTACCAACATATCTATTCGGTCCTAGGATATTATACTGCACTTTAATTACATTTTTTTGGTGTATCTTCATGTATACACATTACTGTAGCTAAAGGCTACCACTAGCTATTGCCAATGGTCTGTTACACTCTAAAATAGGATCTATTTCAGCCCTATACTTCATTAAAGAGTCTATAGGGTTCTCCAACATATTCTCCGATTGACAAGTTATTAATTAGAGAATATACATACATTGGCTTATCACTATACCTATGAATATTAGAATATATATACTTTAGTATATTAATTAGAGAATATACATACATTGGCTTATCACTATATCTATGAATATTAGAATATATATACTTTAGTATATTAATTAGAGAATATACATACATTGGCTTATCGCTATACCTATGAATATTAGAATGTATATACTTTAGTATATTAATTAGAGAATATACATACATTGGCTTATCGCTATACCTATGAATATTAGAATGTGTATACTTTAGTATATTAGAGAATATACATACATTGGCTTATCGCTATACCTATGAATATTAGAATGTATATACTTTAGTATATTAATTAGAGAATATACATACATTGGCTTATCACTATACCTATGAATATTAGAATGTGTATACTTTAGTATATTAATTAGAGAATATACATACATTGGCTTATCACTATACCTATGAATATTAGAATGTGTATACTTTAGTATATTAATTAGAGAATATACATACATTGGCTTATCACTATACCTATGAATATTAGAATGTGTATACTTTAGTCTGTTAATTAGAGAATATACATACATTGGCTTATCGCTATACCTATGAATATTAGAATGTGTATACTTTAGTTGATTATTATTTCTGGGTACATTATTTCTATTAATTTATTCTCACTAGATTTTAGTATTATCATTAAAAGTTATATTTTAATTAGTTAGGACACTCATTTCTCCTTTTGTTTATCTCTTCAGTCCATGGGTTAACCCCTTAACGAGTGTTCCTTAAGCTTCCTTCTTTCTGTTTTGTTCTTTTCATTTATAACTTTAGCTTGAGGATAGCAGTTGGAGTAATAGAGACACGTTTTGAAAGCTTAGGACTGTTTTTACGAATGCAGTTACCTGTGGGTCAATACTGTCATATTTCATGATCTATGGCTAAGAATCGCCATTTTCCTTGTAATGGGTCTTATATTTCCTTCTTTCAGCCCAGTTTCACTTCCTCAGGTTCTGGTTCCAGTATGTCAGACCCTGGGTACAGCAACAGTGGCTGGAACATTGGTAAGAGACCGACAGTCAGATTACAGAAGAATCCAAAATCTACTCTACTGCTTCTCTCTGCTGCAACAAAATTACTTATTGTGGAAAGGTCCCTCTAAATCAGCAGTGGCCAAATGGTAATCTCCATCTGTTGCAAAATTACAGCTCCCATGTTGATGTCTCAGCTATAAGGCTTGCAAAGCATCATGGGTTTGTAGTTTTACAACCCTGTGGGATCTACCATGTGGCCATACCTGATCCAGAAGACAGACAGACTGAGAGCATGACATTCCTGTTTATAAATGTAGAAAACGACATGTTTTACCCACTTCCAACAGAGAGTGCTTGTCACCATTTCCCATGATGATTCCATCCTTTGCTCGACACAATACACATGTCTGTTTTGTACATGAAATGTGTACTGTTTCTTCACAGGAGGGCAAGATGGAGAACATGTGGCTCCATGGAGTGATGCATCCCCAGATGAATATCGATATGGTAATATAAGCTACGTGGATCCCCGAGAACGAGAGCGAGATCAGCATGATAAGAATAAAAGGTGAATGACTAGCTTAGAGTGCAGCTCTGGCAGGAAAGGTTTATACCCCGAGTGTAGGGAAAGGTTTATACCCCGAGTGTAGGGAAAGGTTTATACCCCGAGTGTAGGGAAAGGTTTATACCCCGAGTGTAGGGAAATGTTTATACCCCGAGTGTAGGGAAATGTTTATACCCCGAGTGTAGGGAAATGTTTATACCCCGAGTGTAGGGAAAGGTTTATACCCCGAGTGTAGGGAAAGGTTTATACCCCGAGTGTAGGGAAAGGTTGCTGAATTAAAATAGCCACCTGCACAAACTCTATTATTACGGTGTGGTCCTTGTTAAGTAATGCCTGAGGTTCAGTCCACACCAGTTCCTGTATTAGTGTTGGACTCTGAGTGACATTGTCTTCTCTCACAGGTTACTGGACCCTGCGAATGCACAGCAGTTTGATGACTTTAAGAAATGTTATGGAGAGATCTTATATCGCTGGGGACTGCAGGAGAAGCGAGCAGAGGTGCTGAAATTTGTCTCCTGCCCCCCTGAACCTCATCGGGGAATAGGTAAGTAAAGGCACTGACACTGTGCGGCTTGGTTTGGGGAGATGACACCTGAAGCCTATTACTGCTTATAAGCTGAGGGTGGGAGAGTTACATGGCATGATGGTGGTTAAAGACAGCACAGGAGTTGTGAATATGAGTCAGAATAAAAATTAGAATGAACTGTGTTTACCTCATGATGGGTGAGAGCCGCATAGCGTATTCTATGAATGGACTGTGTCTGTTAGTATAATGGTAATTGCCTAGTATAACGGTAATCAGTATAATGGTAATTGCCTAGTATAACGGTAATCAGTATAATGGTAATTGCCTAGTATAACGGTAATCACCTAGTATAATAGGAATCGCCTAGTATAACGGTAATCAGTATAACGGTAATCGCCTAGTATAACGGTTATCAGTATAATGGGGATTGTCTAGTATTATGGTAATCAGTATAACGGTAATCAGTATAACGGTAATCGCCTAGTATAACGGTTATCAGTATAACGGTAATCGCCTTGTATTATGGTAATTAGTATAACGGTAATCAGTATAATAATTGCCTAGTATAACGGTAATCAGTATAACGGTTATTGCCTAGTATGGCAGTAATCAGTGTAATGGTAATCGCCTAGTATGGCAGTAATCAGTATAATGGTAATCGCCTAGTATGGCAGTAATCAGTATAATGGTAATCGCCTAGTATGGCAGTAATCAGTATAATGGTAATCGCCTAGTATGGCAGTAATCAGTATAATGGTAATCGCCTAGTATGGCAGTAATCAGTATAATGGTAATCGCCTAGTATGGCGGTAATCCGTATAATGATCACCTAGTATAACGGTAATCAGTGTAATGGTAATCGCCTAGTATAACGGTAAACAGTATACCGGTGATCACCTAGTATAACGGTAATCGCCGAGTATAATGGTAATCAATGTAATGGTAATCGCCTAGTATAACGGTAATCAGTATAACGGTAATCGCCTAGTATATAACGGTAATCGCCTAGTATAACGGTAATCAGTGTAATGGTAATCGCCAAGTATAACGGTAATCAGTGTAATGGTAATCGCCTAGTATAACGGTAATCAGTGTAATGGTAATCGCCTAGTATAACGGTAATCAGTGTAATGGTAATCGCCTAGTATAACGGTAATCAGTGTAATGGTAATCGCCAAGTATAACGGTAATCAGTGTAATGGTAATCGCCTA
This sequence comes from Pelobates cultripes, assembly GCA_933207985.1. NCBI lineage: Eukaryota > Metazoa > Chordata > Amphibia > Anura > Pelobatidae > Pelobates > Pelobates cultripes. The sequence continues at coordinate 2,778,682 of OW240923.1, read as the reverse complement.
GTATAACGGTAATCAGTGTAATGGTAATCGCCTAGTATAACGGTAGTCATTATAATGGTAATCGCCTAGTATAAAGGTAATCAGTATACCGGTGATCACCTAGTATAACGGTAATCAGTATAACGGTAATCGCCGAGTATAAGGGTAATCAGTATAATGGTAATCGCCTAGTATAATGGTAATCAGTGTAATGGTAATCGCCTAGTATAACGGTAATCAGTATAACGGTAATCGCCTAGTATAACGGTAATCAGTATAACGGTAATCGCCTAGTATAACGGTAATCAGTATAACGGTAATCGCCTAGTATAAAGATAATCCTGATAACGGTAATCGCCTAGTGTAACGGTAATCAGTGTAACGGTAATCAGTGTAATGGTAATCGCCTAGTATAAAGGTAATCAGTGTAACGGTAATCAGTATAATGGTAATCGCCTAGTATAACAGTAATCAGTATAACTGTAATCGCCTAGTATAATGGTAATCAGTATAACTGTAATCGCCTAGTATAATGGTAATCAGTATAACTATAATCGCCTAGTATAACGGTAATCAGTGTAATGGTAATCGCCTAGTATAAAGGTAATCAGTATAACTGTAATCGCCTAGTATAACGGTAATCAGTGTAATGGTAATCAGTATATTAGGAATCGCCTAGTATAACGGTAATCAGTATAACGGTAATCAGTGTAATGGTAATCAGTATCATAGGAATCGCCTAGTATAACGGTAATCAGTGTAACGGTAATCGCCTAGTATAACGTTAATCAGTGTAATGGTAATTGCCTAGTATAATGGTAATCAGTATAATGGTAATCAGTATAACGGTAATCAGTATAATGGTAATCGCCTAGTATAACGGTAATCAGTATAATGGTAAATGCCTAGTATAACGGTAATCAGTATAATGGTAAATGCCTAGTATAACGGTAATCAGTATAACGGTAATCAGTATAACTGTAATCGCCTAGTATAACGGTAATCAGTATAATGGTAATCAGTATAACGGTAATCAGTGTAATGGTAATTGCCTAGTATAATGGTAATCAGTGTAATGGTAATTGCCTAGTATAACGGTAATCGCCTAGTATAACGGTAATCGCCTAGTATAACGGTAATCAGTATAACGGTAATCAGTATAATGGTAATCAGTATAATGGTAATCGCCTAGTATAACGGTAATCAGTATAACTGTAATCGCCTAGTATAACGGTAA
>OW240923.1:2766968-2777366 GCA_933207985.1 Pelobates cultripes | reverse complement strand
CCCTGTATATAATATACTCTGTGTGTAACTAGGATTGGCTGTGCCCTGTATATAATATACTCTGTGTGTAACTAGGATTGGCTGTGCCCTGTATATAATATACTCTGTGTGTAACTAGGATTGGCTGTGCCCTGTATATAATATACTCTGTGTGTAGCCAGGATTGGCTGTGCCCTGTATATAATATACTCTGTGTGTAGCCAGGATTGGCTGCGCCCTGTATATAATATACTCTGTGTGTAGCCAGGATTGGCTGCGCCCTGTATATAATATACTCTGTGTGTAGATAGCTAGTGGCTGGCTCACTGTGTGTGCCACAGGTAATGAGAGGTATTCACATCTCACCTGGAAACCCCTTGTGGTTGGAGTTCTTCAGAGTTTTGGCAGCGAAGTTCCCTGAGGACTTTGATAAGTCTGGTTAGCTGCATCACAGTCAGCTCTGGGGCTGGTCTCTTTATACGCCGGTGTCGTAAACATGGCGGGGTTCCCAGGAGAGACAGATAGCTCCTTCTTCCAATAAGCTGGGGTGCTGTTTTGTTCCCATAGCATGAGGCATACTGTAAGAGAGGTTACACGTTACTGGCTGCTCTGCCACTGACCCAACCACTGGATTTGTGCCTACTAGTGCAGATTTTACCTTCTAGCTGAGATCCACAAGGTGAATTGTTCGCGTAGGACTCATCTAAGAGATTGGCCTTGATATGACAAGTGAGCTTACACTTGGATGATTTTCTGATAAATATTATAGCCATTGCTGCTGCCCAAGAGTAATGAGAGTTTACCATGTGTGCACAGAGTCAAATTGTCCTCCTTACTAGACTTTGCATCTTTTTGTATAAATAGCCATTTCCTCTGGGTGGCACGCCTGTGTCTGCATGTAATCATGCCTTTCATTACTTGGAAATACTGACCCCATCTCCACTGATATTACACAGATTATCTCCTTCAACTAGGAACAAATCTAGCACCCATCACCAACATGTTAAACCTCCCCGCAGGCTACGTGACACGTTAAATCTCCCCGCAGGCTACGTGACACGTTAAATCTCCCCGCAGGCTACGTGACACGTTAAATCTCCCCGCAGGCTACGTGACACGTTAAATCTCCCCGCAGGCTACGTGACACATTAAATCTCCACGCAGTGCATATAAAAGCCCTAAAACATGGAATGTTAAGTGCGCAATACTGGTAGACAAGAAAATAGATGTAAAAAAATGCCATCACCATTCGTATTGCTAATCTTAAAATAGTGGAAAAGTGCGATATTCGTGCGGTATTTCGGAATATTAAAGATAAAGCAATTTACTCACCGTAAGGAAAGTTGCCATTGGGTTCTCTGATTAGTTGGCTCGGTTACAGATAGATGGATAGACAGGGAGCAGCTGATGTATATAGATCACCTATACTGCCCACCGCGCTCTAGTTGTCTCCCTGTTCCCCCGCTGTCTGTTATATAGGACCCCTCCTCTGCCCACAGCGTTGTCACTGTGAGTGTCAGGTGTCTTCCTGAGCTCACTCAGTCTCCGATTCGTGAGGTGGGATTCTCACATTACCATGGAGTGAAAGAATCCTATAAATTAAATAGCAGGGTGTGTTCAGACTCCACACCTTGTATCTGTGATGCTCACACCCCCCGGTATCTAATTCTCTCCAGGTTACCGGCAATGATTTCATTCCAGCACCCCCAAACGGATGTCACGTTGGTTTTTCAGTGAGCATTGATGTGGAGCCCTCTCACAGTAACAAGCATTAAAATCTCCAATTTAATAGTTTACTCACTAGTCACAGTGACTGATGATCAATGTGCAATATTCAGAACAAAATGACTGATTTAAAAATATATAAGAAGCATTAATTCCTAACTGTATATTGACTAAATCCCTTCGATTTATTAAAACGCGGATTATATTGTGAAAACAGGCTGAGCGCCCTGCACGGCGTACATACAGATCGATCTCTGTGAATGTATTATGTTCGCATTTTACAGCCAGGACTCGGGCCAGTTACCACGCGGCCTAGCTCCTTCTAACACTGTGCGTGATCCGGCTCACACTAGGCTTGCCACATGTTGGTGTCACCACCATAGGCCTTAGAGCAGGGCTGCCTAAAGGTAGATCCCCAGATGTAGAACTACAACTCCCTTGATGCTTTGCAAAGCAAAGCATCATGGAAATTGTATTTTAACACATTTGGGGATCTACCTTTTGGCCAGCCCTGCCTGACAGCATCCAGCAACTATAGGCAGAGCTCCCAGCACTTAAAACAGAAAAAGAGGGACACTTTTAATTAGGGGTGTGAGTGTGGTGGCCAGGGGCAGGGCTGTTCAGAGATATTTCAGATGACTTGCTAATAACAGTGTCTGCAACTAAAATGGAATTTAGAAGAACAGTGTATCTTATTTACACAGACTGATTTCTAAACATATTTATTGTAGTTTAAAGACACATTACTGGGAGTATTATTGCTATGGTGCTCTGTTATACACTCAGACACATTACTGGGAGTATTATTGCTGTGGGGCTCTGTTATACACTCAGACACATTACTGGGAGTATTATTGCTGTGGAGCTCTGTGATACACTCAGACACTCTAACAATATAGAAAAGAGGGACAGAGGGGTTTGGGTCCAAAACAGGGACACTTGGGAGGTATGGGTAGGCATTGTTCTGAATGATGTGAGTGGAGACATAGAGGTGTAAGTGGGATTAGGGCCTACACTAACCATGCAGGGTGCAGATTTAGCCTCTCTGACTCCCCACACATTAATCCATCATTGTCCGTGCTGTGAGCCTATAATGAGAGCATCACTCTCAATGGCATGTCAGCATCTCCCTGCTACGTGTTCGGCTCCAAGAGTGAGCCGAGACAGTCTGTCCAGCAGTCGGAGGGTTACGGCCCAGTGCTGAATGAGGTTGTTGTTCTGTATGGAGGGTGGGGGTTGTCACTGGATCAGAACAATGGGGCCCAGTAACTAGCGGCCCTCTCTTTCCACCCACAGCCGGCTTGGCACAGCTGTGACTGGCATGCAGCTCTCTGATTGTCCTGACACAAACGACAGCCTGTGTGATGGCAACTAACAGGGCAGAAAATGGGAGAGGTTTATTAATATTGACCTATGGCATACTAGATCATTTCCCATGATGCTCAGCTAGCCTCTAGGCCCTGAAACTAGCCATTAGTGACCCAGGTTGAGTCCATAGCTCCCAGTGTACATGAAGGCTAATGAACCGCTTCTGGCAACATGACTCCAGGATTGGGGCGCAGAGGGTCAGGGACTCCTGGAAGCAATCTTTTTACCGCCCCCTGTTTGCGAGTTTTAATTAACCCCTTTACAAACACTCTTTGGTGGATCCCTGCCCTTTCCCACTCCTGGATGAGACTCCAATGTTAGAACATTTATTCTCTGTATTTGAAATGTAGACCCTCAATTTAACAGGAAAATAAAGGAGATTTACTTTGATCACTCGCTGCTCCGGTCTGTGCTTTGTGATGATGATCTCAGCAAATCCAATGAGTTTTCATCCCCACTAACACTGAGTGAGTGACACAAACACACACCGACACTGATAGTTACAGAGTTTCAATGGCACACACAAGCACACTGGCTAATGCCCACTAAAACTGAGTGACACAACCACACACACTGACACCGATTGTTACAGAGTTTCAATGGCACAAACACACTCTAGCTCATACCCACTAACACTGAGTGACACAAACACACACTGACACCGATTGTTACAGAGTTTCAATAGTGCACATTTAGCGGTCACCTCCTCTGAACGCTCCTGGTAAGGCTTCAGCATGTTCACATGGAGCATGCGTCACCCTCCAGTCCCTGCACAGGGGCCAATTATATACGTGGTGTCACATCTCTGTTCCACCACTCTATAAGGGCCCTGCCAGGCGACCTGCAGCTTGTCATGTCGGACAGGTTTTAAAATTAAAACTTTCTGCCTGACCTGTAAGCTACGGTTCCTGGCAGTGCGATTATACCAGGTGCGCTGGCGGGTCTGCGCCGCCTGAAGATTTTCCCTTACCGTCCTAGTCAATGCTTCTAGGCGGTCTAGAAACGCCAACACATATGGTATGATTGGGGTACCGTCTGTGCTACGGTCTCCCTCCCTGTGCTCCCTAATAAGATCTAGTCAGGGGCGGACTGAGAGCCTTTGGGGCCCCCGGGCAAAATTAGATCCCAGGCCCTTTGAAGACCAAATATATGTGCATTAAATAAATGTTAAATATAACTCTCCTATAATGGATGTGTATATTGTGAAGACCTGTGTATCAATGCATGTTTGTATCTGAGTCTGTGTGAATGCACTTGTGCATGTCTGGATAACTACATATGCTATTTTGTATATAGTGTCAGTGTGAATGCATATGTGTATTGAGCGTTAGTGCGTGTCTGCATGTGCAGGGGTGTGGAATATTTTTTTTAAAAATCTACTTGTCCAAGAGTGGAGACAGGTGACAGAGTGTGTGTGAGGGAGGGGGTGACAGGTGGAAGAGTGTGGGAGGTGGTGACAGGTGGCAGAGTGAGGGGGAGACACAGTGAGGGGGGGTAACAGAGTGAGGGATGGGGTGACTAGTGACAGAGTTAGGGGGTGACTAGTGACAGTGAGGGAGGGAGGGGGTGACTAGTGACAGGGAGGGAGGGGTGACAGTGAGGTGAGTGACTAGTGACAGAGTAAGGGAGGGGGTAACAAGTGACTGAGGGAGGGATGGGGTGACTGGTGACAGAGTGAGGGGTGACAAGTGACAGGGGGAGGGAGGGGGTGACTAGTGACAGTGAGGGAGGGGGTGACTAGTGATAGAGTGGCTGTATCCTACCTGTCTCTCTGCTCTCTCTGGTCTCCCAGGCTGCTGCTCCTTCCCCTCGCTGATCAGGCTCTGAGAGGAGTAAACAGGAAGTGATGTCACTTCCTGGCCCCGCCTCTCCCCATCACACAGAGCTCCGCGTGGGACAGGAAGCAGGATGTGGCGGAACCAACCTCGCCACTGTGCACTGGAGAAGCCTGGTTGCTCGCCTGCTCCCTTTAAACTATGGCCCTGCAGTTAAAACTGTTCAATCTACCGAACAAAGTAACAAACGATGGACCACCTGGGAACTGGAGTGTGCCGCCAATTGACTGCCCAGAAGCTGCGGTTAACTGCAGCTTAATTGATGAATGCTGGGTGGCCTTTGTTCGTTTGCCGAACACGTGGTAGCGGCCATTTTAGCTCCCGAACGGCCAGCGGTGTTCAGCACCCAAACTATGGAACTGAAAACGGACACTTAATTGCGCAAACACCGCTGAGCCGCCAGCCTCCTTACTTCTGCATTCGGTAGTGGAACCGAATCACTGTTCATTCGGTAGTTTGACCGTATGAACAGCATCACCCCAGATAGCCATGCCATGGAGCCTATTCGTGTAACGAAAGACTATGGGAAAGACTTTGGCTCCATGGCGATTGAACTGTATGTATGTGATCTGAGCGCCATTCGGTAGTAATGTGCGCTCAGATCTAAGCTATCTGGGGATATGTAGAATGTATATATTTTATGTGACAAATGTAACATTACGTATTTTATTGTATTTTAGTGTTTTATTGTAACCATGTGGTTAACTGAGTTTTGCCTCTGTCCTTGGAGATAATTGGATTACTTCCCAATTATCTCAAGGACAGAGAGGAGGGATTATGATGCATTGTGGGATTGTAAACTTGTGATTGGTTAATGTCCAATATGTTTCCCAGTTTCCCATCTGGTCCCCTAGGGGAGTGTCCACCAGGTGGGAGACCTGCATAAAAGCCGGGCAGTTAGCTCCAGTAAACCAGTTCTGCTTGACCCTCAAACGAAGTGTCGTCTCGTTCTTGGGGGGAATTGGATTGTATGCTGATTGCCAGGAGTGTAAGCTGATTGAATGCTTTTCCTGTTCGGCTGTTAGTACATCTGTTGGTACCCCATCATAGAATTGTTCCAACAGCAACATTTGTAATATGTCCTCCATGGACCGTGCTTTGTTAGCCTGTACCCATCCGAGGGCCACCCGATGTAGTCTACAAGCCCACTCTGCGTGCAAATCTTTCTCCACTTTCTTTAGCTCCCTGAACCGCCTTCTGTATGCCTCTGGTGTGATGGAATACCGGGCCAATAAAATTTCCTTTACCCGACTGTAGTCACGGATTTCTTCGTCAGGTACAGTGCCGTAAGCTTCTGCTGCTCTCCCGGTTAGTCGCCCAGCTAGAATAGGGACACAATCCTATGAGCTGATCTTATGCAAGGCACACAGTCTTTCAAAATCCTGGAGGACGGCATCTATGTCTTCCTCTGCCTCTACATACATTTTAAACGCTTGGTAGGGTATCTTTGGCTTACCCTCTTGTACCATGGTCACTGCTGAGCTGCGTTCTGGGGTTGACGATATCCTTTGCCTCAGTACAAACTCCTGGACTTTTGTCATTGTCCTGGAGATGATCTCTGCCGGTGGATTTTCCCCATAAAAGGACAGCCTAAACTGTAGCTGCCTTTGAAACTCTGCTTGCTCTTGTCCTTCTGCCGAATCACTACGTTCGGGAACCGAACCGCCATCTGTTTGGTATTCCGCCATGACTTCAGCGATGAGAGCAGCTTTAGTTTTATTGCTGGATGGAATACCCCTTGCTTCCAGGAGATCTTTTAGCATGGAGCGTTTTAGTGTAGAATAGTCAATCTCCATCCGTACTCCATTGGTACTTGTTCCTCTGTGAGTCTGGATCCCAGCGCTGCCAACCAATGTAGCGGAGAGCTGGTCTCTCTCAGACTATCTCCGCTGATAATCCAAATAAGGCTCAGGAACAAGTAATAAAACCCAAGAGAATAATATCCACGATTAGTAAAGTAATCCAAAAGTATCCCACACGTTTCCCAATGACTGGACGACACACAGCATTAGGAACAGAACTGAACTGAGGTTTAAGCAATTCTCCCATGCAAGGGAGACACCTACAGTAACCAATAAAATACATGTTACCTCCCACACATCTCCTCCCCTCAACATGACACATAATCCACTTTAATCGGTGTACAGTATTTCCCCAGTTTCTGGATGTACCCCAACATACTCAAAAATCACCCAGATCGGACCAGGGGTTCGGGAGTTATAGAAGATTAAAGTTTTGACCAACTGCACAGGTAACAGTAGCCGAAAATAGTTCCATAAGTTTTGGCCTTGCAGTGAGTCTTGGTTCGTGGGTATAAACAGATGAAAATACTGAATGAAATGGCTGTTGCTTGCCTTCATGTGAATGCCCTTGTTCGGATGAGTCTTTCTACCGAACGGCGGCTTGTTCGGTTGTTTCCGCACGAAGCTATGGAAGTCTGGAGGTCTCAGCGGTGTTTGTTTAGTCAAGTGTCCGATTTGGGTTCCAGACACTCGACGACCAAACACCGCTGTTAGGGAGTTAAGATGGCCGCCGCCACGTGTTCGTATCCTGAATGGCGGGCACACATAGAACAAAGTACCGATTGCCAATTAGGGGATTTGCAACATTATTGTGAACGGTAATGAGAGGCACACTCATCCCTGGGGTGGTCTGATTGTTCGGTAGTTTCACTTGTATAGTAAATGGAGTGATTTTACCGAACAATCAGGCGAATGCTGCATACAATGTGAATACATGGAATAGAAATACACGAAAGCATATTTAAATACATGAATTTTGAGGACAGCCTTAATGCAATCCGCCGCACACACACACTGACACAGATTGTTACAGAGTTTGAATGGCACACACAAACACACTGGCTCATGCCCACTAACACTTAGTGACACAAACACACAATGACACCGATTGTTACAGAGTTTCAATTTCAATGGTGCACACTGTGGCGAAACCAACCTCGCCACTGTGAACTGGAGAAGCCTGGTTGCTCGCCTGCTCCCTTTGGACTATGGCCCTGCAGGTTAAACCGTTTATTTCCCCTGCAGAAAGGCTTATTTGTTTGATCTGAGTGCCATTCATCTAATAATGTGCACTCAGATCCCAGCTATCTGGGGATATGTGAAATGTCTGTGTGTTATGTGTAAATGTGACTTTATGTATTTTAAAGTGTTTTTGTGTCTTTTTGCAACCATGTGCTTAATGGAGTCTTGTGTCTATCCTGGGAGATAATTGAATTACTCTCCAGGATAGAAGACTCTGAAACTGGTTTGGGCCAGAAAGCCATGCTTCATTTAGTCACAAAGGACTTTTTTACTAACTTTTGAACCCCTTGTCTGATTTGTGCCATTTTTGAATATGTTGTTCCCCTGAATGGATTGATTGTGACTATGTAATTTTATGTGAATGTGATGTATGGTTTTGGAGTTATGAAAGTTGGGTAGAAAGTATGTTTAACTGTATGTATAATTGAGTTTCCTCTCAGGATAAGGGGAGGGAATATGTGGGATGTAACTGTGATGTGATTGGTTGTTTTGTAACGCCCTGTGGGCTGTACTATGTTTGTGGATTGAGAATAAAAGAGACTGTATGTGACAGTACAGGGAGTTCCTGTTTTAACCCTCAAAGTGAAGTGTCGTCTCATTATTGGGGGAAGGATTTATTGTATGCTGTTCCAGTTTGACTGCTAGGAGAGTAAACCTATTCGTATGGTTTCCTATTCAACTGTCTACAGCATTCATATGCTTGGGATAATTTATTTGTTTCTCCGGTTCGGTGATTGTGGTGTCTGCCAGAGTGCTTGGAGTCCTCAGGAAGCGCTAGGAGCGTCCTTCAATGGAGGTACCCAGTCGGGGTGCCAGGCGATCCGTTACATTGGTGGCAAGCAGTGGGATGGCGTCCTAGTGCGAGGTAAAGACACAGTTCGTGGATTTACAAATTGAGGGCAACGCTAGTACCCGTACAGCAACCCTATCTACAAAAGAACTAACTTCAGCAGAGCAAGTATGGCGTATGACTACACTCAGGAGGAGTTTGACAGAGAGGTTAATGAGGTGCTGTCTAACTTTGGACCCAACCCCACAGAGAGAGCCGTGCTCGCCAGGAAACTAGTAGGAGAATACCTGCAATCTCTAGTAGATTTGGCCAAAAAGGAGTCCCAGGGAGCCAAAGGTGTCGTCCTTCCTCCCCAGCAGCAGTGTGTACCCCAGAGAGCAGAAGGTGTTGTCCTTCCTCCCCAGCGGCAGTGTGAGTCCCAGGGAGCCAAAGGTGTCGTCCTTCCTCCCCAGCGGCAGTGTGTACCCCAGGTAGCAGAAGGTGTTGTCCTTCCTCCCCAGCGGCAGTGTGTGTCCCAGGGAGCCAAAGGTGTCATCCTTCCTCCCCAGCGGCAGTGTGTGTCCCAGGGAGCTGAAGGTGCCGTACTTCCTCCCCAGCGGCAGTGTGTATCCCAGGGAGCTGAAGGTGTCGTCCTTCCTCCCCAGCGGCAGTGTGTGTCCCAGGGAGCTGACGGTGCCGTCCTTCCTCCCCAGCGGAAGTGTGTATCCCAGGGAGCTGAAGGTGTCGTCCTTCCTCCCCAGCAGCAGTGTGTATCCCAGGGAGCTGAAGGTGCCGTCCTTCCTCCCCAGCGGCAGTGTGTACCCCAGGGAGCTGAAGGTGCCGTCCTTCCTCCCCAGCAGCAGTGTGTACCCCAGGGAGCTGAAGGTGCCGTCCTTCCTCCCCAGCGGCAGTGTATATCCCAGGGAGCTGAAGGTGCAGTCCTTCCTCCCCAGCAGCAGTGTGTACCCCAGGGAGCTGAAGGTGCCGTCCTTCCTCCCCAGCGGCAGTGTGTATCCCAGGTAGCTGAAGGTGCAGTCCTTCCTCCCCAGCGGCAGTGTGTACCCCAGGTAGCTGAAGGTGCAGTCCTTCCTCCCCAGCGGCAGTGTGTACCCCAGGGAGCTGAAGGTGCAGTCCTTCCTCCCCAGCGGCAGTGTGTACCCCAGGGAGCTGAAGGTGCCGCCCTTCCTCCCCAGCGGCAGAGTGTCCTGCAGGGAGCAGAGACCGTCAGTCTCGCACCCCAACCACAGGACAAAATAATGAAAGGGGAGACAGCTGGTCCCCCTCTCCACCAGCAGAGAGTGTGTCAGGGAGAGGAGCCTGATACCCCCTCTCCCCAGCGGCAGTTTACAGTTCAGAGAGAGGAGCTTGTTACACCCTCTCTCCAGCGGCAGCCTAACCCAGCAAGGGGAGATGTTACACCCCCCAACAGTGCAGATGGGACTGTAGTCTCTGCACTTACAGCACAAGGGATAGGGACAGTCGGTCCTGTTCCCCAGCCACAAAGCGGTGTATCCAGAGGGGAGACAGTCGGTCTCTCCCTCCCACAACCAGGCTCCCACCAGGCTACTTCCGTGGTAGCACTGGCATCAGGGCAGAGTACAGCTGGTCTCTGCCCACTCAGCAACCCACCAAGGCAGCCTAACAGTTGCCCACACAGTCGTGGTGAGGCACCTGGACA